>JAUMJK010001333.1:0-53036 GCA_033558105.1 Coccyzus lansbergi
TCCCCATTCCCCGGCTCCCGCCCGCCCCCTCCCTCCTCCGGCCGCCGCCAGCGGAGCCGGGGCCGCCGCGCCCGCTCCATGGAGGCCGCGGCCGGGGCCTCGGCGGGGCCGGCAGCGCTCACCTGCTTCTCCTACAACCAGGACTGCACGTAAGCGGGGCCCGGGTGGGGCGACGGCAGCGGGGGACGGTTCTGTAGGGCCCGGTGCCTCCCCCTCCCCCCCCTTTACGGGCCGACCCGGTTCTATAGGGCCTGGTGCCCCCACACACACGGGCCCGACCCCAACGGGGACCCTCCTGTCCCAGCAGGGCCACCCTCCCCGCAGCCCCAACCCCTTCTCGGGGGAGCCTGAGCCCCCACTGCCCCGGGGAGGCAGCCACAGAGCTTCTTTTCCACCCCAGCGCACTAGGAATCCGTTTGGGACATCAAAAAAGACAACTTCTCCCAATAGTTTTGTCTCCTGACAGTCCCTCTGTACCTGTGCCTGTTGTGGGCACCTTGTAGGTGGCCAAGTTGCCCAGGGCTTGACGCAGAGAGCCCTGTGCAGCCCCTGCCAAAGTGCCACCACCTCCAGACAGAGGATTTCCTTCGAGCCTCTCGCCCTCACGGTGTTAAAATACAGTTTATTTGATTTAAAAGCCGTTTCTAAGTGGGATGACAAACATCCTGAAGCCATGATTCCAGCTGGGACAACAGACATCCTGAAGCATCGAGGTGCACAGCATCCAGCAGTCATAGCCCAGAGCAGCCCAGGCTGGGGGATACCAGATAAGAATTGCAGATACTGGTCTCACACCTGGAAATGTCATTATCCTCGCATTTACTGTGTCTAAAGCGCTCTACTGAGTGCTTTGATGGGTGGCGGCGCGCTGCTGACGTGAACCTGCTGGCCACCGCCACAAACACTGTGTTGGTATTCTGGGTCAGCTGTTGATTTAAGCCCTAGATGTTGCTGCTTGCTATATCTAGAACTGGGCAGAGCCAGCGCTTGGCACAACTGCGCCTTGTGCTGTGTGCCTGCGCCCACTGCCCTGAGCAGTGAGAGCAGAGCTTCCCCAGCTCTCACAAGTCAGCTGGAGGCTGCAGGGACCTCAGATGGAAGGCAGGATGCTTGGGTTTATAACCTTATATGCTTTAGGTCGAGAGGGGAAACTGAAGTTGCGCCTTCACAGGTCACTGCACCAGGAACTACACATTTCTCCTACCTGCAGGAACTCTTGCTAATCACCTGGATGCCACAAGATGTAAACTAGCAAGCTGTCTTGTCTTTGCAGCTCCCTGGCAATTGGAACCACAACTGGATACAGGCTTTTCTCTTTAAGTTCTGTGGAGCAACTGGACCAAGTCCATGAAAGCAGTAAGTCTCCTGTTTCACTGTGGTGGAATATCAACTGACAGGCTTCACCCATGTTACTTCATTCTGCCCTGAGGGGTGATTCTGCTCAGCACCATAGCACATAGCATCCATTTCTGCTGTACCCATGTCAGGAAAGGAACAGTTCTGGTTATTGCCCTGCACACAGCAGCCTTTAGAGCAAGCTGCAGCCTTGGAGAAGCTTCTGAACAGTCAGCAGTACTTTAACAAAGTTAAAGGAATCATTCATGTTTGGAGTCCAGCTTCTTTTTTGTTGCTGTCAATCTGACAGCAGCAGTTTGTCCTGCAAACCAGCATTCAGAGGCAGTTTACCACTAGAATGTTTCAGATACACAGGAGGCTGCAGAATCCCAGCACGGATGCTGGATAACTCGCAGGCTTTTAGTCCAATGTAGCATTTACAAGCAAGATGTTTTTAACAGGTTTTCCATGTAAGAAGGTCATTCACAGCAGGCTTTCAGCTATTGGCTCTGGTCAGAGCAGCATGCGATGCACTTAACAGGCCAAACAAGACAAGCCTCTGGTTCAGACCATGGCCAGAAGTGTTTCAGCTGAGATGCACCAGACATCTCACAGTTGGGAGATGCTGGTCTCTCTCCACTGGCTGCAGAGGGAACCTCAGCAACTAGACACAGCCACATTACCTGGAACAAAGTCCAGACTCCTGTCCTCTTTACCCTATAGGGTAACTCAGCTCTATAGAGCAGCAAACCATAGATGACTTGTAAAATTATTTAGAAGCTTTGACCGCAACCAGAATCAGACTAAGAGCCTGGAAGAAAGAGATCCCTGCTAGTGATAGGCTCAAGGTGATGATGGGCTGAGATCCCAGCACTCCCTGCGCCTCCAGCCCAGCCCAAGCACTGAGCACCACTCAGGGCTGTCTACACCAGGAGCCATGGACCATGATTTAGGTAGAGGTCCACCAGGACTGTCTCAACACAACAGGAACTATCCCAAACATGGTCTCTGCAAGACACTGCACCACTCTTCACCACAGCCCTGCCAGGGCTTTTTGTACAGAACAGAGCCCAGTAACAGAGAAGTCTTAAGCATATCAGCCTTCCCTAAGGAGTCTGGGAGAAATCGGGCACCATACAGAATAAACACAGCTTGTTCCTTACCTCAGGAAGTCATGACTTGCTTGCTTCCACTAGGAAAGTCCCTGACCACATCCTCCCTTATTTTTATAAGGGTGAGCTCCTCCTTTTTATATCCCCTTCCCAAGAATTAGATTCAGCTGGAGGGCCCTGCCCAGGAGAAGCACAGCAGCTCTGTCAAAGGGGGCTGGTTTCCATTCTACCTTCAGGGAAAGGTTCATTAACCCCTTCCTCCTCTGACCTAAATGCTTTGTGCCAGGTATGAGACATTTTTAACAAAAGCAGATGTTGAACACCTTAGCACTGAGCATCCCAACCTGATTCCCTCTTGAGTTGAGTCTTCTTAATTGCAATCAAACTAACCATAAGCCAAGCTAAAGACTCTGTCTTGCTTCCCTTCTGTGCCCAGATGAAATCCCAGATGTTTACATCGTGGAGCGTCTGTTCTCCAGCAGCCTTGTGGTTGTGGTCAGTCATGCCAAGCCACAGCAAATGAATGTCTACCACTTCAAGAAAGGGACAGAGATCTGCAACTATAGCTATTCCAGTAAAATACTCTCCATCCGGCTGAATCGTCAGGTGAGAGGCTGGGAAAAGGGGTTAGCCAGAGTTGTCCCACTCTTTGCTGGTGTTGATTTTCCATCTGGGACTCCACTTTTCCTCTTCCTCCCTCCCTTGGATTCCACTTCCCGACTTCACGCCCACCTCTGCCATCTTGGTTGCAAATGAGACCTTCAAAGTTGGTAACAAAACCCGGGAGTTACTTGAATTCTTAGGTAAAAGGCTGCTTCTCAGGTACTGCTAGCAGCCTTGGTTTATTAGTAAAGTTACAGAAAACATTCAGACCACTTAGAAGAAAGCCTTTAGTGTTATTCTCTGAACTGACACAGCCTCATGCAGCCCTGAGCCCTTTTGGAGGATTTTAAATCATCTTTTCTTTTTGTCCATGCTTATTTTCAAAGTATATGCCATAAGAAGCAGTGGACATTTTACAATGAAGAAATAAGCAGTCTATGTAATTGTATATAATCATTCTCTCCTCAGTTAGCAACAGAGAGTTCTGCAGTCAGGCTCCCATAAGGAAACTCTGGGTTGAGTTTCCAGTAAAGCTGTGTTTGACCCAGAAGTTCCTGTACTACAATTAAATCTGTCCTAAATTTATTCTTTTCCTGCTTAAACTTACGATGGAGCTGGCAGAAATGAGGATTTCTTTGAATTGCAGATAGGTGTATAAAAATAAACTTGGGAGGTGCTGCTTAGCAGCTCTAGATCAGTGTGAGAATAAAATAGGTTCAGGCTTTTCCCCTTGTGGTGCTCTGGAGGTTGCTTGAAGATGATGCATGGGCCCAGGTTTGCATCAGTGCTTCTTGGCTGCTGTATGAGCTTGGGTTCAAGTCCTGGGCTTAGCTTGTCCTCCATCCATAACACAAACAAACTTGGAGAGATCTGAAGATGTTGCAGATACTTGGGTAGATAGAAGAGAAATCACTGTTTCAGTCTACATTCAGGATTTAACCTGGTGGCAGTCGGGTTCTCTGTGTGCTGTGACGTTAGAGCCTTCTGCCTGGGCTTCTGTATGAAAGCTCTTAGAAGTCCATAGAAAGCAAACTTACGATGGCAAATAAAACAGAAGCAGGTCCCAAACTGGTGTGCATGTTTCAATTTGATGCCTCTGTGAAAAAGTCCTCATTGTGCAACTGAGTAAGTACCTCTGTTGTTGGTCCATGAGAATTCTTTGTTCCAAGCTCTGTTATAACCCTGAAACATGTTAAGGTAGATTGTGATTTCATTCAATGTGTGGAATAAGGCTGTACTGTGGGACCAGTGATAAGCTCTCTCACAACCTCCCTGGATTTTCGTTCTCTGCTGAAACCATACTGAGCATTTTGGAGAGGTTTGATACTTTTCCTGGCTGTATCCATACCCGGCACATTCAAGTCCTCAACATACAACTCCATTGTCTAACACGATTCATGTCAAACTGAAGTACTGAAGAAAAATACTGGTGAGCAGCAACATTTTATACAAGGCACAGTGCTTTGAACTGTCTGTAGCCATCAGAGCACCAGACACCTTCTCTGAGGCTCTGTCTGTGTGCATAGCTAGGATAAAACCCATTCCTCATCTCAACAGGGTTTACACTGATGTTAGCATGGGCTGCATGGAGGGATCCAGCCCTATCCAACTCCTGGTGAGCTTTCCTGGTCTCCTTTGCCTTTTCACCTTCCACGCCCATCGCTTTCCCGGATTTTGTCCCTGTCAGTGCTAGAATGTTTTGCTGCAGCTCTGGCTGCTGCTTTGCCATCATCAGGAAACGTCCCTTCACCTGTACATCAACAGCAAGGGTGTTTCACAGTTCTGGGAAAGCTCACGGTGGCTTTGCCAGAATCAGCTGTATAAATATTACTCTGAAGGTCTCTGCTAGCAAGTTGATGGCTGTTATTGTAGAAAAGGCAAAGTCTTCCTGGAAATGCAAACTGGTTCTGACACAGCCCCAGATGCTGTGGTTAGCAGGAATAGAAGTGGGAAAGAGTTTGATCTGAGAGTAATGGTGGAGCAAGGCAAAGATTTTCTAATGTGGCTGTTTCAAGTTAGTGACTAAGCTCCACATTTAGATACTAAATAAGTGGCCTTATTTCTAAGGAGGTGGAGGCTTCCTGTACATGGATTTGGGTGCTTCGGCTTAAGGAGCCTGGATGGAGTCTGACCTTACAATTTTACTGGGAGGTTTCCTGTGCTTCTGGACATTTGGCACTAATGTGGGTGGAACTGTGCACCCACTGGACTTAGAAAGCACAACCCTTCAGCAAGATCCGAAACCTGGGCCCCAAAAAAGCCTCTATGCAAAATGCCTCTGTAGTAACAGATAAAGATGCAGACCAAGCTGAGACACAAAGCTGAGTGGGCGTGGAGATGGTGGTCTAGTGCTAAGGCTACCGAATTAGGCTTCCTTTTTATTTATCTGCCTTTCCTGCTCATTGCTTGACAGCTCCTCTCTTAGCGGCTGCCTATTGGGTGGGTGGGTGGGTGTTCATGATGAGTTCTGCAGAAGAGATACAAGCACATTAACTTGGAAATACCCTGCCCATCTGCCAAGGTGCTGTAAATATTCAGCGTGGAACACAAACCACTGCAACTTCCCTGAATAAATGTGTCCCAGCCCAGTTTTTATGCACTTCTGCTGCACAGCTTGGGGCACATAAAGCAGAGTCCAGCTTGGGGCACATAAAGCAGAGTCTCAACTGCTGAGGTCAAATGGGAAAAGAAACATTAATTTGATGAACAGGTACATTAGGTTTAGCAGTAATGGGAGGCCTGTCACCTGAATGTTCACTCTCAAATCTAGAAGAAGTCAGGGCAAGCGCTATGCAGTCCCATCTGTAGAGGCATAGATGTAGACAAGCGGGACTGGCAGCCTCTCTGCTGCCACTTCTTTATGATCGAAAATTAATTTGCTGTAGAAAGAACTGGAAAGAAATTTGGAGTAGGAATAGATGGTGATCATGGCCTGTGGCTAGGATATAACCCTGATGTGTGTTCCTGGGCCCCTGGGATGCAGAAGATCAGCTCTTAGAGTAGCAAAGAAGTCATGATATTGTACCTGCTTTCTAACACAAGACAAGATGCAGGCAGCTCTCAAAAGCAGAGCTGTACAAAATCGAAGGCTGTCCAGCGAGAGGGAATGGAGGAGCAGAAGAGGTCATGTTGTTATTACATTTCAGTGTGTGAGTTTTTCTGGCAGCAAAGATTTGAGTTTGTGAACTGTGGGAGCAGCAGACACAGGCACTGTGCCCATGCTGGTGAGGTTCTGTACATGTCCCTTCTGTCCTTGCAGAGGCTGGTTGTTTGCCTGGAGGAGTCAATTTACATCCATAACATTAAGGACATGAAGCTTTTGAAGACTATTCTGGATACACCTCCAAATACAACAGGTAAAGCATGGGAGATGTGAAAGGGAGAGATCAGCTTTGCTGGAGCCTTGCAGAGCCACAACACTTTTGTTAGAATGTAAACAACCTTGTGGTTTGTGTATGCTAATTCAGCACCAGGGAGCCAGAAGTGCATGGAGGTGGTCAGCTGGGCTAGGAAGAGCAGAAACCCTGCTCTGTGCTGACCAAATGCATCAAAGGAGAGCAGAAACGGTCAGTGTGGTTTGACTTCACTTCCCAGGTTTGGTCCCTTCCTGTGCTTGGGATGTCTGTGCAAGCTCACAGCTTGCCACAGTGTGCCTTTATTCTTTTTCACAAGCAGAAAGCTGTAAGGCAGGCCAGAACCACAAGTTTCCCTCCACATGTAGGACAACTTAAAACTCTCTCTCCAGGGCTTACTGCCCTTTCTTCACCGTGCCCTGCGTCAGAGAATCCCGCAGCATTTTTGCTGTCCTGACAAAGGAGCCCCGCTTCCCCACGCTGCCAGCGTGAGTCAGCTCTGCAGCGTCACGCTGTGCTGCAGAGCTCGGCACTCCCTGCAGACATGCGGTTAACTCAGGTTCTCAGCCAGGGACAGGCACTGCTGTGCTAAGGTAGGAAGCTCCTGTCATTATTTACAGGCTTGGGGTCAGCTCCCAAACTAATTGGCACTGTGACGATCACCCAGGGCAGAAGGCACAGCCAGGCACAGCCCTAATTCCCTGCCAGGGAGTTCCCAGGAGCCCAGGCTGCCACCTCATATTATTCCATATACACTGCAAACCCGAGGAACAGGGCAGGTGTCTGCAGAACAGATCTTCTCTGTGCAGAGTAGGGTGAATCCGGCTTTCCTGCTTGTGGAGAGGAGCTATTTTTAGCCGTGGAGAGGGAAACTTGGCCGAGTGCCTGTGGCAGCGCTGCCGTGTGTTGCTGTGATATCCCAGTCAGTCACAGGCTGCAGCATCGTTTCACGGGTGGTTGATCGGGAAGTTGCTGATGTGCTCATGCCTGGCTTGTTGGCTTTCAAGGGATGGTCTTCCGGTGGCTCCCCTGACCTACTTCAGGTCTCAACAGATGGCCTCTCCATGTGGATTAAACATACTAAATACTGCAAATATAATTAAAGTTTAAAACCTTCCTCGGAAAACCCTGCAGTGGCAGGAAGGGCAGGGATGCCCAGGCCTGAAGCTGTTATGCAGTAGGGCTGAATTATTAGGTTGTGGTTTAAGAGGAACAGCAATCAGCACTCACCAGGACAGGACTAGGCTGGTGCGGATCACAGGACTCCATAGGGGTTTAATTTTTTAAAACCCTTTTACTGCAGCAGCTGTCATTGAAATGAGCTGAGCGACAAGTGCTTGCCATGCGTGCTGCCCTTGTCCCTGCACCATCTGCTTTGGTCCCTCACCTGACCTCAAGGGCAGTGCGTGCAGGAGGCCAACACAGTCAAGCCTCCTCACTCCTTGGACAACTCTTTCAGAGCAGGGATCTGTGGTAGAGCGGTGTAGGATCATACAGCAAACCTGTCACCCCCTCCAATGTGTGCACCAGGGGCACACGAACACCAGCTGCACACCCACTGACCAGTCACAGTGAGACCCTGGTTGTCCCTGGCCAGGACCAGGCTCCTGGTCCAGACTCCTCCACACAGGAGAGGAAAATGCCCATGGTGGGTGAATCTGTTATTTTTCACGTGTGCACAAACATGCTGGTTTTCAAGAGGCTCATTTGCACTGAGGAGATTACAGTGCTTGCACCAACATGCGTGCCATAGGGGCATATCTTGGGAACAACTGAAGTTTTGGAAACTGCCTCACATGACTCTCCTCAGGTCCCAGATCTGCCTGGACCTGCTGGCTTGGGGACAAGGGCAGACTTCTTGGATATGGTGGCTTTTTCTCTCACTGCTCAGGGAAGGTATCTGCGATGTGGCCTTCTCAGAGGTGCCATCCTGAGCAGCACCAGGCTGCCTCCTCCCTCCTCAGCCTGACACTGCTTGCATCAACCATCGTCAGGGCTGTGGGGCTGCGGAGAGCAGAGGAGCATCTTCAAAGGCTGCTCGTGCCCCTTGTGATCCTTGTTCTTTGTGTGTCCCTGAGGTCAGCTGAGTACACTAACATCTGTGTTTTCCCCTGGCCTAGTTTCCCATCCGCCTCTCCCAGCCAAGCACAGAGCAGAGGGTGACTCACACCGATGGCTCAGAGCTTGCTTTGTTTAGCTTGAGTGTGCTCTAGATCCTCCACTTAGAGGAAGGTCTGCACTGGTCTCCCCGACAATGCTGTCTGGGCTGGGGGAAGCTCATCCTGAACAGACAACCTTGCTCATCACCAGCAAGGTCTCTGCCTGGGCTCTCTCTGCCTTCCTCCTATACTTCCCTCTTTAGGTGCCTTTTAGCTGCCTGCACTTAGCTGTTGCTGTTCCTCTTCTTGTAGTCTCTGGCCTGATGTAAATGCCTCTGATTGATAGGGAGTGGATCCCTGGGGCCTTTGGCTGATCCTGCAGCTCCTGGCTCCACTGCGGTCTCTTTGTTTAGTTATAAACAATGACCTAAAACGAGAGTTTTAGCTGATCCTTCTCTGCTGCTGGGCCTGGGCCAGGGCTGTGTCCTGACATGACGGGTTGCACGGCATGTGTGCTCACGTCCATGTGCATATACGTGCACTCATGCGGGTGTCCTGTTTGGGGAGTCTGGCAGCATCCCCAGCAGCCTTTAACCCCACGGCTTCCTCCGCACGTGGGACTAGGTGGGAACTTCAGTGGGGGCCAGGAAGCTCAGGTCGTGCTGAAGCCTTGAGTCAGATTTGGGAGGACTGTGATCACACGGATGTGGCGCAGGAAGCAAGCAAGACCCATTTCTGTATGTGACAGTATTCACTGGTATGGGTCCTCATAAGAGACAGGATGAGATGCTTTTTTATGAGGTCGCATGGGGGACAGGCAGATGGACACATCCATCCATCCCTGTCTCATACCATAATTCCTGCTTGCTTTGGGAGGGGTGTTTGTGAACCTTTACACTAGTGTTGGCATAGAAACAGATGGCTTTTATGGAAAAGAATTCCCTCTCTGGTTAAAATTTATCTAGGTTCAAGTTCCTTGTCAGCCGGAAGCTCTTTGCACAACTGTGGCATTTGCTTTGTCTTTCTTTGCTTCCCTTTTCCGTTCAGAGAAAAAGGAAATGACACTGCCCAGCCCCGTAACCACTGTCTTGCTGTGCCAGCCTTCAAACCAGGGCTGCATCCACACTGCGCTCTTCGTGTGAGCTCCTGACCTGGCAGCGCACACCCTGCGCACACCTGGAGGCCCCTAGTTGTGTCTGGACAGGAGTCCTGTTAGCCCTGAGACCAAGATGTCCCTTGTTGTGTTTCATGCACCTATTCCTGCCTTCTCAAAGGAGACAATTAAGTGAGAGAAACCAAGAGTATGACCAAAAGCAGGACCTTCTGAGCAGGGTTTGGGGAGGGCGGTGGCTGGGCAAAGGAGCCGTACTGTCCCATACCAGCAGGTGTCCCCACGGCCGAGGCGCTGCCAGCTCCCAGACAGACTGTGCCCGGTGCCGGACACTGCCCCGAAACGAGACAGAGCCTGAACCCCCTGCAGCGTCCATGACCGCCTGTCTGCTTTCTGTCCTCCACCGACAAACAACCTCAGCTGCGTCCTTCTCGCCTTGCCAGGTCTCTGTGCTCTCTCGATCAACCACGCCAACTCCTACTTGGCTTATCCCGGCAGTGCGACCAGCGGAGAGATCGCGCTTTACGACGGAAATACTTTGGTAAGTGTGAAGCTCGCCCATTTGGATACCGGCAGGGACTGAAAACAAACAAAACCACAGCAAGGCCAACAAGGCCTTTGGGAAGGATGAATAAATACACTCCACTGAGCTAGACTGCGAGGGAATTGCCCGGGGCAGGCATATTCCCTAACCCCTTGCTTGGACGCCGTGTGAAGCAGACGGCCTTTTTGAGATCATCTCCCAGTACAGACATTAAGGGAAATGTGACCCCTCACCCCACAGCCTCGGGGACATTGCCAGGCTGACACAGGGCTTCCTATAGGGGCTTCAGCAGCATATCCCGTGGGATTGATGTGACCAGAGTGGCTCAGGGAGGGCTGGAGCTGCTCCAGGCCCAGAATGGGACCTGGAGCAGCTGCTTTGCTGCACCGCAGACTGGAAGGGATGCCGCACGCAAAGTCACAGAGAAGGTGAGGTGTCCAGAGGCCTCTCAGGAAATCGGTCCCTAGATAGAAGAAGGGTCATGATTATCTGCTGTTTATGCCAGGACTTTGGATTACATAAGGCTGTCGCTCTGTACGTGCAGCAGGAGCCGAGTATCTGCAGCAGGGGAGGAGCAGAGCACAAGGGGAAAACATGCTGCTGCTGTGAGAGGTACTAGCAAGGGCCTGGGCTCCCTGCAGGCATCAGGGTGGTGTCGCTGCAGCAGGATTTGCTTTTCAGCCAAGTGAGTTGCAGGGAGGCCAGCTCTGTCTCTGCACAAAGAAATGCCAGGCTTTGGCGAGGGTTTGTCTGTCATCCCATGGCCTGGAGCAGTGGGGAGCTGAGGACCTCTGCCCCTGAAAAGAGCTTTCTGTAATCACAGAGGCCTCAGTAGATAGGGAGTGAACTCCAGGCAGAGCAAAGATAAGAAATGCTGAGGATGTTGAAGGGATACAATAAGTGCGATACCATCCCATGACTCCATATCAGCAGACCTGGATAGAGTGCAAGGCAGGGAACGCCCTACTCTTACACAGTCCAAGGGAGAACGTGTCTCTTTGCACTCACCTTGCTTTCTGCCCTACAGAAAACAGCCTGCACGATTCCTGCCCATGATGGACCCCTGGCTGCTCTCACCTTCAACTCCACTGGCTCGAAGCTGGCAAGTGCTTCCGAAAAAGTGAGTGAGCACTGCTGCAAGCACCCTCCCTGCTGCCTGTGCTCTTTGCCCACAGCTGGCAGGGTAGTCTCAGACAGCTTGGCTGCCTGGAGCATGGAGAGTGGGACCTCCGAACAGCCCTGTTCTAACCAGCTGACAGAGCAGGGGCAATAAAAGGACTCTGCCTCGTAAGAAGCCAGCGTGTTGGGTTCAGACTGACTCTGGCTGGCAAAAAGGAGGAGCCTTTGCATATCCTGAGTTTCCTGGGTGTGTCAGAGAAAGTGCTCATGCTGTTTGCCCTGCTCCTGCCTGATCTTTCCATTTGCATTTTTTGCAGGGCACAGTCATTCGTGTATTTTCCATTCCTGGTGGGCAAAAGCTGTATGAATTCCGGCGAGGGATGAAAAGGTCAGTTCATTCTTCTGTCGGTGACAAGTACACAGAGGGCTCCCGGAGCAGAAGTGTAAACACAAGGACAGGACAACGTCAGATCCTGGTGTCTTTGGCATCTTTTGCAGAAGGAAAACAAGAGCGAGCATATCAGATAGAAATGTCATTGTGCCAGACAGCCACACTGCACCCAGCAGCCTCCGGCAAGTTTAGTGATTCAATTCAGTGTGTCGCTGAACAGGGCGATTGCAGAGAACAGAGGTAGATTCTGTCCATTCTGTTCTTTTTTGTTTCTTACTTGAAATAATCAAGTCCCTAAAGTTGTCAGCGCAACTCTTCCAATCTCAAAGGAGGTGTTTTGAGGTGACCAATTCATTTGCACAGAGCCCAAATCTCACTGGCAGGGATGGGCTTTTGCTGCCCTTTTGCAAGCTCCTCCAGATATTTTCTGTAGATCCTTCCCTGACTTTTTCCCACCCCAGCCTGCCTGTGGTTTTATACCCAGTTCTAGAAGTACAAAAACTGCTGTGACTGAGATACCCCAGCCCAGCTGAACCTGCACAGGAGGAGATGCCATATGTATCCCACTATCCAGCAGCACTTTGAATATCTTCCCAGGCCTTTGCAGTACCAGAAGCCTTAGCTGCTGTATCAAGGCTGACACAGATGTTCACTCCACAGGCAGTTCTGTGAGCAAGGGCATTTCCACCTCTGGCTGTTTATCACTACCTCGAGGTTCCCTGCAGCTTTGCTGAGCACAGGGATTAGGGAAATGCTAGTCAGTAGCCTGCAGGCTGAGCAGCAGCCAGGCAGGGTGCTCCTCGCTGTGTATGGGTCTCCTTCCTCCCCCATCCTCTCCTCTGTGAACTAAACCAAACAGTCCTCCAGTCTCATCTTTGCTTCACCCTAGGTACGTGAACATCAGCTCTCTGGTGTTCAGCATGGATTCTCAGTTCCTCTGTGCTTCCAGCAACACGGAGACCGTGCACATCTTTAAACTGGAACATCTCACTGACAGGTGAGGGCGTTAGCCTGGCTTAACCTGCGTGCGCCAGGGGCTTCAGACATCTGACAAATGCAGCTGGCCTCCATTTCCTCACCACATACTCCATGAGCTGCAAACTGTCTCTTTGGCTTTGTGTCCTTTGGGATTCACTCCTTGGGAAAGCTACACATTGCGTCCCTCCTGTGAGCCTCTGCAGGCCTGCTCTGGGTTTATTAGCTGCCACTGTCCCCAGCCTCTTTCCCATGCATCCAACTAGGCTGGTGCACAGCATAGGCAGGTGCTTCAAAGAAAGCCTTCACATACTTGAGATAAGGAACGTTTTGGGTGTTCCTGATCTGTTTTGTCACGGCTGACTGTGGTAGCCCCAGTGATGGTGCTTTGTGACCCCCTCAGCCGGCCAGAAGAGCCTCCAACCTGGAGCGGTTACATGGGAAAGATGTTCCAGGCTGCCACCAACTACCTCCCTGCTCAGGTATCAGGCATGATGAACCAGGATCGAGCCTTCGCCACTGTCCGCCTGAACGTCTCTGGACAAAGGAACATCTGCGCCCTCTCCACGTACGTATTGACATGTGTGTCCCCTCTGCAACGCCAGCCTGTGAGCAGGCACAACTATCTCTGCTCAACACTGCTCTTGTGGCCCCTTATCTTGTACTCACCCCTGCAGAGCATGCGGCACAGCTCTGTGCGGTATCTGCGTGTGAGCGCAGAGATGTTTGGACTCATGACGTTTTTCTCTTTAGGATTCAGAAGCTGCCCCGACTGTTGGTGACTACGTCAGATGGATATCTGTATATCTATAACTTGGACCCACAAGATGGAGGGGATTGTGTATTAATTAAGAAACACAGGTAATTCTACCTCCAGGCACATCTGATATAGAGGCTGATCTTGTGAAAAACTAAGGGAAATTTCACCTGAAAGCACAAAATGGAGCCCTAGAAGCAAGAATGTTTGTAGAATCATAGAATAACCAGGTTGGAAGAGACCCACTGGATCATTGAGTCCAACCATTCCTATCAATCACTAAACCATGTCCCTCAGCACCTCGTCCACCTGTCCCTTAAACACCTCCAGGGAAGGTGACTCAACCCCCAACCTGGGCAGCCTATTCCAGCGGCCAGTGACCCTTTCTGTGAAAATTTTTTTCCTAATGTTCAGCCTAAACCTCCCCTGGCGGAGCTAAAGGCCATTCCCTCTTGTCCTGTCTCCTGTCACTTGGGAGACGAGACCAGCACCCTCCACTCCACAACTGTGGAGACCGTGTTAGAACTGGCTTTGTGATTTTAGCTGACTGATCTGACAGATGTGGGTGAGAATTACCCAGCAGGGGCGTAGGGCTTCTTGTAGGAGAAAGCAGAGGCACCTCAGATGCCTCCAGCAGTGGAGCCCTGACTGCCGTGGTGGATGGAGAGCAGAACACCTTCCCCAGGGGTGAGTGGGTGCAGGAGAGCTGCCTTGGAGAAAGGATGGTGTGGAGCCACACTGGGAGCTTCCGTAAACAAAAGGCCGCACAGAGGCATGCCTGCAGGCATGCAGTGCCAAAGCAGAGTCTTCCCTGCTGCTGTTCAGTTTGTACATAAATTTGTTTCAGCACGTAACCTTCCCTCCACCACCACCCCCCCCACATCTGGGCTACTTGGCTCCAGATGTGAAGCCTTTGGGGTGGGGTGCGATGTAACATGTGCTCTAAGCCGGGAGGTGGCTGACAGCCAGGAAAATGCCAGCAGCTTTTTGAAAAGCCACAAAAGCACTTCAAAGCTGCGCTGTCCAGCGTGCTCCGGCCGCCCCGCCGCCTGCAGACACCGCTGACGCCCGCCTGCTCCCGACCCGAAGCAACCATCCAGAGCTGGCAGGCCAGCCTCCTGTGTGGGTTCCTCTTAGCATCAGGACTGAAAAGGGCCCTTGGGTCATGAGTTGCATTACATCATACTATATCTCTGCTCAAACTCCATCGTAAACTAGCCGGGGCTGCTCTTCCCATCTAGTCTGCTCCTGTTGGAAGCCCTTTGGAGCCCCCTCTGTGATTAGAAACACTGGTTGCCTTTGTAACCTAAAGCTTTTGTGGTCAGTCTGTTCCCTTCTATTCTCATGCCAGCATTGTCCTCCAGCCGAAGTGGTGCTTTCCCTATCTTCTGCCTACCCCCCTGCTCTACTTGTAGAGCACAATGCTCTCCTCTGTAGTGCTGCTGGGGCTGCAGGAAATGCTGAGATGCGGTGATGCGGATGGGTGATGTGCTTCAAGAGGATGTGGATTGACATGCTTATCTTAGCTGGTGCTGGGGGAAGAATGGTCAGGGTTGGAACTAATTCTTCTCCTCTCTCTTGCAGTCTGCTTGGCTCAGGAAAGATGGAGGAGAACAAAGAAAACGATCTTCAGCCTCCATTACCTCAATCTTACGCAGCAACTGTAGCCAGACAAAGTACAGTGCCTTCAACTTCGACCATGCCAGGTAAGCATTGCCCTTTCTCAGGCAAGAAAGCCACCTGGGGAAAAGTGGAAAGTCTCCCAGTTTCCAAGAGTTCAACCAGAGGCAATGCCTCTGCAGTGCAGACTAGGGCAGCAGGACTTGAGCTCAGCCAATTCATCCCCTGTCCAAAAACCAGGGGCTTCCTGGGACCTCTTACCAGTGCTGCTCCGTCTTGTGCAGAACTGCACCACAAAACAAAGCCTGTTGACAGTAACGCATCCGAGCTTCATAGTTTGTCAGACAGCACCTGCTGCCAGAATGGTTTCCAGGAGTTGAAACCATGAGTGTAGAAGTCGGATCTCACTATTTTTGGGGCAAGGTCGTTACAGGTTCTCCCAAACCTGTTACACTCTTCCCTAATGAAGGTAGTGCTGCAGGAGAAGAGTGGGTGACTACCTTATTATAGTCTAACGGTCACATACAGATGCGGATCTTATTCTGAAATTGGTGCTTACATTTATGATGGGAGGAGGAAAGCTTCTGCTGCAGGAGGTAGCCATGCAGTCCGTTCCTTAACCTGTAGTGTGACAGAGATCTGACAAAAAGCCAGAGAAGGCAGCTCTGTGCTAAAAAGGTGATAAAACAGTGTCTCTGCTGTTTGTTTCCAGCCTCCTTCCATCTGCTCATCCATAACATTTTGTATTTTCACTTGGACAGGTTATTCGGAGGACGGTGGTGCCCTGCGAGGAGAGGTTATCCCAGAGCATGAGTTTGCAACTGGACCAGTGTGTCTTGATGACGAGACTGAGTTCCCTCCTGTGAGCATTCGGGACCCCTAAACCTGCAATTCAGCCCTCATGCTAAGAAGAAAGTGTTAACCTCTTGCAGAAGAGATACTGTTGCCCCCACCTTGTCCCAGCTCACTGTGAAGCCTAAAATAACTAATTAAGTTACAGGGACAGTGCCAGGAAAAGTATAACCCTGCTAAAGGGCAGCTAGGGCTGGGGCAAAGATGAACAAATCTGACGATTAGAGATGGATCTGTGAACAAACTAGTTGAATGAAGTGCAGATGCAGAATGACGTTCAGATCCGGGTC
This sequence comes from Coccyzus lansbergi, assembly GCA_033558105.1. NCBI lineage: Eukaryota > Metazoa > Chordata > Aves > Cuculiformes > Coccyzidae > Coccyzus > Coccyzus lansbergi. Next base: position 16,162 of record JAUMJK010001333.1, read on the forward strand.
TGACCTTTGTGCCTTGTGCAGATTTCTAGGATTACCAGGAATAGCTTTAATTGGAACAACACCATCATTTAGAAATAAAATCCTGGTACTCCCTGTTGCATTTACAGTCAGTTGGATTAGCTTATGGAATGCAACTGGGACATACCTAAAACCTCACCAGTCTCTTCATTTCCAAGTTAACTGAAAAGGAAAATGAAAGTTTTAACAGTTTTCAACTGTTTTATGCTTTTTTTTTTTATGTGGCACTTTCTCAGTTACTGTTAGAAGAAGATACTGGCTTTTTAAAATCTAACTTAAGCCTGGCAGTGTCTCTCCTGCTCCTGTTCCTATTACACAGGCATTTATTGTGTTTAGTTCCTAACCCCTACACGGACAGATGTTGGTACCATGTTATGATCTTGTTGTAATAGCAGTGTTTTCATAATAGTAATGCAGTAATACAGCAGAATATTGTACTGGATTTCAAATTGTAGACTTGGCAGACTGTTGAAGCCCTTACTCCTTTTTTACATATCCTGCTGCGGGAGTTTTGCTAGAAAAGGAGGACGTAAAAGCTTTATCAGGATCCTAGGATTTGTTCCATGTGCTGAGGCTGACCTCCGTGAGCCACTCTCCTATTACCTCATGCAACAAGTTGTTTAGATAAAAGATGACCATGACTCCCTTTGAAACAACTCTATCTAGATCTTACTCAAGTCGCATAAACCTTAGACCCTTTTGTTACCTGTTACATAACCTGCTGCAAACCAAGAACAAGTTTTCTAGTTGTCCTACTCCAATGACCATTCTGGTCAAAGTTGTGTGGCCATGGAGGAGCTGGTGGCCCAGGCACCTGGAAGGAGCAGCAGGGCCCAGAGAGAAATCCTTTGCTTCATTCTAAGGAACCTGCTCTGCAACATGTGGTCTGGGGTCAGGCAAATGCCAGCAAGCAGGAATCATGCTGCTCCTGATGAGCCTTCCTGCTGGGACTATGCTGTATGAAAGCAGCCCCAAACCCCTGCTGTATGCCAGCAGGGGCTTTATTAAACGAACTTTGATCTGTTAAAATGCTGTGCTGTAATTAACCTGACAGAGCAGATTCCCTCTGTAATCTTAGGGAGGAGGTTGTGTGGGAGGGGAGGTGCTTTCCAAAATTACTCCCTGATATCGTGGCTTAGCAATTGGAGCTTCCAGATAGCGTCTGTGCTGCGAGGACTTTGGGTTTGCCCCTGTTGTTGATGGTAATGTGCTTTGCATCTGGTTTACCAGCTAGTGTGGTGCTGGCTGCTGCTGCTGCGTGAGGGCTGGAGAGTCAGTCGGGATGTTTTGATGCTCTGAATTGCAGTGCACTTTGCTGTTTTCTCAGCACTGAGATGTTCGGTCTCAGTGATGGTTCAAAGGGGGTTTCAGGCATCGGTCACTTCTGTGCAGGGAAAGAGGGAGAGAAAACCTGACCTTATCCAACAAAAATGTTTTGACAGCGTTCTGCTTTGCGGAAAGATGGGAAGGGTTTTGTTTGTTTTCCAGCATGCAACAAAAAGACATTTAAAAACCTCAAAACTTGTGACAAAATGGAATATTCACCCACAGCCCACGCCACGAGTATGGCTTTGAACTTGGACATACTTTTGGAGAAACAGCAGTGCTCAGACCCAGCAGTTCCTCTCCATTTTGAAACATCTTGCCTTCTCCTGACCTCAAGCAAGACTTCAGAGGCTCAGCTGTTAAGAGCAAGGAAAAACAGCTTCAGTCTAACATAAAATCTGTTGCTGATTGTTGAAAACTGCCTCTTCATTAAAGAGAAGGAGGGACAGATCAGAGAAGAGATGAAAAGTCCATGGAGGACTCGTAAAAGTGGCCTCAACAAGAGCGAATGTGGCTGTTGCTACTGATTGTGCCAGGACTGCTGAACAATCTTGCTGCAGGAGGTTAAATAAGTTCAATCGTGTCTCTTGCTGGCATTGATGGGGCGGATTAAATGCATTCAGGTCCACTGCTGACCTTGCGCAGAATGGGCCCAGGTGTTATTGAGATGGCCAGCAGGTTAAAGCCTCAGGTGGGGTGAAGGTGCTGTGCTTGAGACGTGCTGGGAGGGAGGCGGCATCACCTGTGCTTTGCATAGTCAGAAAGCTTTGCTGGTGGGAAAAGCAAACCCAGCTCTGCCTGCAGATGGTTGTGGTGTTTATGGCTCTTTTCTAGTTACCTGCCTGAGCCGCCGCCACCTTTCTGTGCGTTTATCAGCATTGGTGAGGTTCCCAGTGGTGTCAGGAGCTGTCGGTGTGTGCTTTGGGCCAAGCAGGGCACCGTTCAGCCAGCTTTGCTTTTGGGAGCCGCTGTAGTGGCTTGTTGCACCAAGGCATGGTCAGAGCTGCTTTTGGGTAGTGACCTGAGGAATGCATACCAGGCGATCTCTCTTAAAACTTCTGAGATTGAGTAGGAAAGGATTTCTTCCAGCAGATTGCTTGGTGTTTTTCTAGGTATATGTGATCCATCCTGAATTTGGCTGCACAGTGATGCTTGTCAGCTTTAGGACCAGAGTTGATGCAAAGGTTTATTGGGAGAGTGATTTCATTAAGTCAGGCAAGATCGCGTACAGCAATCAGCTCTTCAAAGACAGCTTTCCCTTGCTGATACAGTCTTAAAATCTACCTCTCTCGCATTGATTTTTGGCTGCCTCTGGAACTGTTTGGGCAGCCTGCCTGTGCTGCCAAAGGATGCGGCATTAATTGCAGGGTGTGCAGGGTGGAATAAAAACTCCCCCTGGCAGCAACTCCTTGCTGCAGCTCCCACTCCTGCCTGCTCCCTGGATGGGTGGGCAGGAGCACGAGCTCTGGCACCTTCAACAGCAAGACATCACCATCCCGGCAGCGCTGCTATCTGCAGGTAGTTAAAATCAGTTCCCCAGCATGGAGTCCACACACAATCCTACTGCTCCAAACTTAAATGGATCTTAAATACAAGCAGCTAGGTTGCAGGTGTAGTTTTGGTTCCCCAGGACCTGCATTTGCTGGATTGTGTTTCACCTGTTCTGTTGCACAGATGCATGACGCTGATGATTTTAAGTGATTCTTTTTCTCAACAGCTGGCTCTGAGCTCAGGAAAGGCAATAGATTTTGTTGTGGAGTTCTCCTAATACTTATGTTTCATGAAGGATGAATAAGTTTAGCAGAACCTGACTGGCCTCTTCTTCCTCATGGCAGCTCGTGCCCCAGTAGATCAGATGGGCATTCGGGGCAGCTGGGGCTTGCAGAATTAAGCCCAGTTTACCAGTACATGATCTTGGGAAATGTGCCGTCCAGTGCCAAAGTCTTGTGCCTCAAAATGGGGCAAGTGCTGGAGTCCGTGGAGAGACAGATTCTGCGAGGAGGAGCTGGCACAGACCCTCCTGCAACTGGGTCTGTGGGGATCGCATCCACACGGCTGGGAGACGCAGGTCACACCTGCCAAGACTGGAGCTGATAAAGGCAGACTGTGTCTGCAGAAGCACTGGCCTCAGGCCCCATCCAGAAGGAGGTGTACATCCTACCCTGAGGTCTTCGGCCTCATCCTGTGCCAGGAGAAGCGGATGTGAAGTGGTTCAGGTTCCTTACTGTTGCCTCTTTCTTCTATGCGTCTGCTTTACTCTTTCCCTCAGAGATTTGCTGATACCTGAGTGAGGCTTAATCCAGTCTAACATACAGGTGTTTAACTCTGGGCTCTGTCTGGAGGCCCTGGAGAGACAAGGGGATACACGGCACACACTGTTCCCCTCTCACCATGCCAGAAGCTGAACTTTTTGGGAAGACTTAGCCAGGCAAACAGATCTCACTCCCAGTTATTGAACTCCCACAAGAACTCTGCCCAATGGCAGCTGGAGGCAAGACCCACTTACCACCCAGCCAGAGAGTTCCTGTTCCCAGAACTGTATATTTGGGGAAGGGGGGGAGGCCATAAATAAATGAACCACTCACAAATCTGCCTTTGAATGGAAAGTAAAACACTGCAGGACATCCCTCCCCCTTCTCCTTCCATGTACGTAAAACCAACTTGAAACACACCCTGTTGCTGGGAAAAGTAAGGCCGTTCTGTTTTGATTTTGGTAGATAATCTTGTGCCGTGGAGGTCAGCCGGGCAAAGCGAAGAGGTCATGATGAGGAGAAAACATCCGCGCTTAGGCCAGCTGCTGGGAAGTGCTTTGGAAAAGCCAGGAATTTCGAAGAACAGCTTTGTGACTCCCCAAGATGAGGAAAAAAAATAAAAACCCAAGGTGGGCCACTGCATTTTCCTCCTGTTTTAAGTGAATACGTGGCCCCACTAGCCCCTTGTTCTAATTTGTGTCTGGGTGGGGTGTCGATGTACTGTATGCACATCACGATATTTAACAAACACTATGTTAGAACCACATTGTAAATGCCGATTTCATCAGATTTGTATGTAACCGGAATTTTATATACCCTTTTGTCCCTTTTCTAATTTATGCTGGTTTATGTGTATAAATGTACTTATAGCAAGATATATTAAACTTATGTCTTTGTACAGCATATACATACTGTTTTACCCAGGCAAAATATTTTTGAAGCGATATTAGAGAAGATGCCACGTGCTAAGTTTCAAGACAGAATAAAGTCACAGTCTGTCCCTGGCAACTCGCTGCCTGTGCTCCTGCTGTTCTGTGTGGGGCCCTAAAGATGTCAGTCTTGATTAAGCTTTACGGGTTGGTGAGTGGGTCTGGGGGGGCTGGTGCAGGACAGTTCTTCCCCCCAACCCACCTGGCCAAGGTTGCACTAGCCCACTTACGGCTTGTCCAAAGAAAGATCTGTGTGCGAAAATCAGAGCCCAAAATGGTTTCAGAAAATCCTCACTCGGCTGCTGAGAAATCCCAGTGGTTTCTAAGTTTCGGTTGCACCTTCGGTTTTGCCTTTGCACCTGCACAGAGATGCCCCATCAGAGCTGTTTCCCCCACCCCTGCTGCCCCCCTGGAACTGCATTCTGATTGTCAGGAGAAGCTTCTCAGCCTGGAACCCCATCTGCTGGGAGACCTCAGGGCAGGGACTTCTCCTCACCTCCCAAAACAAACTGCAGCTCCACCATTGGTCTTCCCATGCAGATCTGATGGGGAACAGCCACTGCCCTTCTGCACTGCACATCTCTCTCCTGTGCCTTCCCAAAAAAAGCCTTTTCCTAACACTGGGACTTGGGTGCTTGTCTCAGCATAATCACAGAATCACAGAACAACCAGATTGGAAGGGACCCATTCCTATCTAACACTAAACCAAGTCCCTCAAGACCTCATCCACCCACACCTTAAACACCTCCAGGGAAGGTGAATCAACCACCTCCCTGGGCAGCCTATTCCAATGCCCAATCACCCTTTCCCTGAAAAACCTCCTCCTAATCTCCAGCCTAAATCTCCCCTGGCGGAGCTTGAGACCATTCCCTCTTGTCCTGTCCCCTGTCACTTGGGAGAAGAGCCCAGCTCCCTCCTCTCTACAACCTCCTTTCAGGTACTTGTAGAGAGTAATGAGGTCTCCTCTCAGCCTCCTCTTCTCCAGGCTAAACAACCCCAGCTCTCTCAGCCGCTCTTCACAGGTTCTGTTCTCCAGCCCCTTTACCAGCCTTGTCGCTCTTCTCTGGACTTGCTCTAGAGCCTCAACATCCTTCTTGTGGTGAGGGGCCCAGAACTGGACACAGTATTCAAGGAGCGGCCTCACCAGCGCTGAGTACAGAGGGAGAATCATCTCCTTGACCTGTGCTGTGGGAATCCCAAGCAGCTGCAGGACAAGCCGAGCGGCCTGTCCACCAGGAGGGCAGCAGCCTGGCAGAGCCCAGAACCATCCATCTTTTACAGCCAGTTGGGTATTTGACATAATTCCATTACTAAGCCTCACTCAGCAGCTGGTGGGACAGGTGCTCCGTTTCCCAAAGCACTCACCTCCTGCCAGCCAGGAATTTTCTCTCCGCAGCCATGGACTTTCAGGGTCTTGGTACCAGAGAAGTCCTTTGCTCAGAGGCTGCGGGCCCCGTCCTCCCTGCCTTGTCTTCCCACCAGCCTGTTCCTGTCAGGTTCATTTTAGAGGAAACCCAAGCAAATTTCCCAGAGGAATTCTCTCCCAAAGTGGCTCTCACAGAATAGAGTTTTAATCCAAGACCTCACTCTTTCTCAGCTAAAGAGCCTGTCTCTTTCCACGTGTCCAGAGACACCAGGTACTGCAGTGCTGAGCACCCCCAGCCACAGGGGACAGTCCTGGTGGGGGAACACCCCTGCTCTGCAGCAAATGGGACCCTCTGTATGATCACAGACTCACCACCAACTCACCTCCCTGCTTCACACCACAGAACAAAGGGGACTGCAGCCACCATCCCTTTTCTCCATTTCCAACTCTATCATGAAGCCAGCAGTGCCGCTCACGGAAAGCAAAATTGGGAAAGCCTGGGCGATGCCTAAAGACAAAGACGAGTTGCTCTCCTTTTCATGTCACGATCCAGCATGGATGCATGATTCTCAGGCACTTGGCATCGGCAAGCCACGTGCTGCGCGTTGCAGCAGGGGATCACAGCCGGGTCTTTGGAATAATCTGCAACTGAGACGTTGTCTGTTGCGATGTCCTCCAGAGCTTGGGCATAAGCCCTGCTGATTGCAGGGAGCACTGCCTGATACTCTCTGGATGCCACATCCAAAGGCTCTTGCTCCTGGATATCACGATCCAGATTGAAAATGAGGGGTGGCTGGTGATGCTCAGCTGGCCCAATGCTCCCATCGCAAGCTTCTGCTCCTCCTAGGGAGGAAATGAGGAAAAAAAGTGGAGTCACAGGCTGCCCCTGGATTACCTCTGTAATTTTCACTCATCTGAGATGGCCCAGTCCCACCATGTCCCACCTTTGGGATCCTGGGTCCTGCTGGTTGAGGGTGCTTCTGACAACTCTGGGCTGCAAAGCCCAGATAAGGGCTTATCATGTAGATAAGGGGGGGCACATACATATCCCTGCTAGGTTTGCTCTTGCTTGAATTAATGAGTTGCTTTTTACCTGTGTCTGCAGGGAACCAAGAATTCCAGACATATTTTCCCCAGACTCGATGTTCTCTAAAAGGGACATGGTACCTGTGGTGTAAAACGCCTTGTACTGGGCCAGCCGTAGGGTCTCTATCCCGCCGTCCCTCCCAGCTGCCCCACTGTTGGGATGGAGCAGAACCTGGAGGGTGAAAAGAAATGTGTCCATCACCTCACTGCAGAGAAAACGCAGCGGCAGGAGCAGTCCTCAAATCCTCACATCCCTCCCCACATACTCTGCCCTAACAAATGTGCTGCAGGAAAGGGATTGTGAAGTTGTCAGGACTTCCAGCAGAGCAGGGCAGGATATTGTGGAGCTGGGGCAGTCCCAGGTGCTCTGTGTCACCCACCCATGCCAAGAAGACACCCATCGCTGTGCTCCCAGCTCAGCCAGTGTCAGAGAGTTCTAAGAGAGCCAAATCATTGCCTGGGGTGAGCAGCAAGGCACAAGCTGAGGCTGAGCTCATGCAAAGCAGAGGCTCCACGGGTAGGTGAGGTGCTGGAACATCACTCCCGGTCTGTCTCCTCCGCTGACTCACCCTGCTGTGCGAGTGCTCCCTTCCCTAACAACAGCCATCCCGGCACGGGGAATGGGGGCGAGAAGGAAGGGAAGAGGGGAAGGGTGGGTCGAATCCCTCTCTTTTGGTATTTAGGACACTTGATCCGCGCAGGATGACTGCTTTGGCACACGGGAGCGGGAAGACAAGTGAGCTGGACTGCTCACCGGGCTCCTCTGACAGATAATATCTGCTGCGGAGCCAATGGCTTCACTGAGAGATGAGTCACTTGAGGTTTCCTCCCTGGGAATTGAGTTTAAAAGTGATTCAAGAAATTTCCACTGTGCTAGAAATTAGAAACATCTGCCGAAGTTGTAGGCAGCTGCGGTGCCAAGTTTAGTAACAGCGTTCGCAGCTGATCAGCGCCGTGACGCCTGAACAGGTGCCCGGTGCGAGCCCTGTCCCAGCACGCAGCCCCGACGGGCGCTCTGCTTGGGTGCCCAGAGATGTTGTTCTGCCCTGCCCAGGCCAGATGTGGTTGTGATCCCAGGGGTCAGTGGTAACTCATCCAAGAAATGCCAGGATTTGGGGTGAAGGGTGATTTCCAAATGCTCTCAGTAGCCTTGATTGCCCTCTATTGCAAGGTAAATTTAAAAAAAAAAACAAAAAAAACCCAAAAAAAACAACTGCCTTTTGGAATTTGGGATAAAAATCATGGTTTAGGGAAAAAAATAAGGCTAGAAAGTGGAAGAGGTGGTGAAGTGTGAGCCTGCTACAAGGAGAAAAACCCATGTGACAGAGTCCCTTTATGCTGACGCTCCTCAGTCAGAACAAAACAACTCTGGAGGAGGAATCAGCAAATATTCAAAGGCCCTTAAAGCCAAGGTACCAGGAACTGAACCAATTCATCTGCTTCCAACCCTAAAGCTTCACCTCCACCCTGTCACCCATCAGCATTACCTTTAGCAGCACAGCTGGGATGCTGCCATCTCATAGAATCATAGAGTCATAGAACAACCAGGTTGGAAGGGACCCATCGGATCTTCTAGTCCAACCATTCCTATCAAACACTAAACCAAGTCCCTCAAGACCTCATTCACCCGTGCCTTAAACACCTCCAGGGAAGGTGACTCAACCACCTCCCTGGGCAGCCTATTCCAATGCCCAATGACCCTCTGTGTGAAAAACTTCCTCCTAATCTCCAGCCTAGATCTCTCCTGGTAGAGCTTGAGGCCATTCCCTCTGGTCCTGTCCCCTGTCACTTGGGAGAAGAGGCCAGCTCTCTCACTGTAAAACCCAAACCTCCCTTGCTACCAACAAGCACATTCCTAAACCTGCCTCACCAACCCCCATGCTAAGAACATTTATCATCACTTACTACACAATTAAGAAGCTAGATTCTGCTCAGCCCTTTCAAGAAACATTCCCAGATCTGCAGTGCACCTATTGATCTTCAGTTGTATTATTTAATAGGAATGGTTGTACTCGATGATCTGGTGGGTCTCTTCCAACCTGGTTATTCTACGATTCTATGATTTTAATTTTTTAAAAAAACAAAATAAAAAGGGGAGGGAGGCGAAGTCTTCTCTCTCCAGAAAATCTTGAGTTTGAACTCGTGTGCCTGACGCTCATACCCTTGATACGTTTTGTAGGATGTGTTTATTTTCACTGTAAATAGCCTTCGCTCCAAACAGGACCTTGGCATCGTCCCAGCCCCGTCACAGGTTGTGCCAGCGCCGAGCACGCAGGCCGGGACACCAAGCAAGGTTACCCCAGGCAGCTCACGCCAAGAGCCAGTTAGGAAAGCAGCTGTCGGCATGCGGAAACCGGGCGGTGGGGCGAGCAAAGGAACTGCTTTGGGGAGGATTTGTGTCAAGGAAAACCCTGCGACATCAAAGGTGAGGTTGCTATCAGCTGCTCGCAAGCGGGAGATGAAAGGCAGGGAGCCAAGAGGGAAGGGAGCAGGGACACGCGCTTGCTCCCGATCCCCCCGTGGGGCCAGAACAGCTGAGTACTGTGCGTCCCCTCCAAGACGGCCCCATCCCTCACAGCGCAGGCAGCTGGATTGCATCCACAAGGGATGCTCACCCTGCTCCAGCTGCCAGGATGCGCAGGAACAACCCAGCTGTGCTGCCCAGCTCCCAGCCGCACCGGGGTTAAGTCACCCCTGACTGCAGCACAACCACCCCAAAAAAAGCACAGTGCCAGGGCAATGCTGGGGAAGCCCAAGGGAGCTGGTGAGGCATCACTGCTCAGGACTATTCCTTGGTCTGAAAGGTGCAGGAAAGGCTGGCACGAGCACATACCCCTCCACCGTGTCCTGACACCCAGCAAACCATTGCTCCCAGCAAAACCATCGCTCCCAGCAATCCACCAGTCCCCAGGAAACCATCACTCCTAGCAAACCATCGCTCCTAGCAAACCATCACTCCTAGCAAACCACCAGTGCCCAGCAAACCATCACTCCCAGCAAAACCATTGCTCCCAGCAAAACCATCGCTCCCAGCAATCCACTAGTCCCCAGCAAACTATCGCTCCCAGCAAAACCATCGCTCCCAGCAAAACCATCGCTCCCAGCAATCTACCCGTCCCCAGCAAACTATCACTCCTAGCAAACCATCACTCCTAGCAAACCACCAGTCCCCAGCAAACCATCACTCCCAGCAAAACCATCGCTCCCAGCAAAACCATCGCTCCCAGCAATCCACCAGTTCCCAGCAAACTATCACTCCTAGCAAATCATCACTCCTAGCAAACCATCGCTCCCAGCAAAACCATCGCTCCCAGCAAAACCATCGCTCCCGGCAATCCACTAGTTCCCAGCAAACTATGACTCCTAGTAAACCATCACTCCTAGCAAACCACCAGTCCCCAGCAAACCATTGCTCCCAGCAAACCATCGCTCCCAGCAATCCACCAGTCCCCAGCAAACTATCACTCCTAGCAAACCACCGGTCCCCAGCAAACCATCGCTCCCAGCAAACTATCACTCCTAGCAATCCACCAGTCACCAGCAAACCATCACTCCCAGCAAACCATCACTCCCAGCAATCCACCAGTCCCCAGCAAACTATCACTCCTAGCAAATCATCACTTCTAGCAAACCATCGCTCCCAGCAAACCATCGCTCCCAGCAAACCATCACTCCCAGCAATCCACCAGTCCCCTCCTCCCAGTGCCACACACGCAGGAGAAGGGGGTTAATCCTGAGGAGCAGAGCGGAGCACGCTGGCAGCATCCCATCTGCTTCCCCACTTTATCTCATGGTTGAGCAGAGGGCTCCATAAATACGAAGCAAATACCAAAACCCTGATGGACGCGAAAAGCAAATCCAAGCTCCCTGCTGGGAGCTGGCTCGTGGTGCTTGCGGGAGGCTGGACTTTAAAAGCAAAATCAGGCTGTATCTGCGGGACTCCTATTAATGCCACTTTTTTTTTCTTTTTTCCTTTCTTTTTCTTTTTGGTTCTGCGAAAAATCTTGTGCAACCCTGAGAAAAATGCATCACCACACTGCTTGTCCTGCTAACTGGGGTTTTTAGGTTAAAAGAGCTGTCAGCAGCTCCTTTTGTATGGGCAGAGCTGCAGGGGATGGGGTGGGTTGCCCTGCTCGAACTTCAGTAACGGGCACGTTCGCCAGCCAAGGAGCTGGGAGAAGGAGGGCTTCATTATGTCTCAGTCTGGCGAGATAAAGTGGATACAACGAGGTCTGAGCCCCCGGGATCTTTTGTTTCCCACACTGTTGTACCTTTTGCAATCGGAAAGGAGCCGCCGTGCTGGGCACTGCAGGGCTGCTGTGTCGGGAGCCAAGCCCAAGCATCCCATCCCCTAGGACAGTGTCCCTGGGGCGCAGGGAGGCTCATCAGGCTGCCTGCGTAGGGCATTTTCACCCATAAGCCCAGTATTATGAACAAAGCGTAAACCAACTCTTTGTTAATCCAAAAGACCTTTTACCCTGGTACCCAAAGCCCAGCCTCAGAGCAGCACCCGTCTGCCTCTGGCTGTCCTTCCTCCGGGCCACGGGGACGATGCTTCTGTGGGTCTGCATGTCCCCAGCTCGGAGCTTTTCTGCTCCCTGCTTACCTGTTTTAGCTCCGAGGCAGCGGGACCCGCTGTCAGGAGGGGGATGTCACCAGGGGAGGTGGCTTTGCCTTACCTTGTGCCCCACGTCCGACCACCCAAAGAGAACAGGGGACACGTCCAAGCCGTCAAAACGCCTGTTTGGGGGAAGCGTCGCCCCGGCCAGAGCCACCAGCGTCGGGAAGATGTCCAGAGTGCTGGGGAAAAAAGGTGACTTTCATCAGGGCAAGGAGCAAAGCACCCCAAACCCCACCTGCACCCTGCAGCCCCTCGCTCAGGGGAGAGCCTTGGGGGTAGCAGATGCTTCCCAGCACCCATCCCAACAGCTGAGCTCTGCAGAAAAGGTTAAAAGCAGCTTCAAGCAGCGACTCGGCCCCGGCAAGCCCTCGTATTGCACATCTCCCACCCCCGGCACCGGCTGCTCGCCAGCCACTGCGGGTTCAGCCAGATTCTGCCGCTCGCCGTGCCCGCCAAACCCGGCAGCCACGGGGCAGGGGCACCACGGGGCAGCCTCCTCCACCCTCCTGTCCTCCCGCCTGGGGACACACGGGCCAGGCAACAGGTCACCCTCTGGAGAAAGTGCTAGCACAGGGACTTTTTACGCCAATGACAGCAGATCCCGTCGCCCCAGGAAAATGTGGTCTCGCTTTTGCATGGCGCAGCACGAGCTGTCGCAGCCAGAATGGAAAATGAGAGCGGTGCTATTTTGTGCACTCCCACCAAAACGCCCGTCAGCATTTCCACCGTAAACCTCTCGGGTTCGTCAGGGGCCTCAGCCGCAAAAGAGTGCTTGGGGCTCACCCTCGGTTGCTTCCCAGTGCAGAAGGACACAGGGAAGGAGCAGGTGAGCCAGTGTCCCTCAGGCTCCATAAGGACGCAGAGGGTGAGAGTCTCTGTTGTGCCACTGGCTACCTGTGGCCCCAGGGCCAGTGCTCAGCCGTGGTGATTCCACCCGCTGGCACATCCCCAGGGCACAGAGGGGCTGTGAATCGAGCAAAGTCATTGCTGGGGTGGGTCAGGGACCGCTGGCCACCTGGCTCTGCCACTAGCCCCTTGTGCAGCCTGGGCACGGGCTTCCCACTCCATTGGCCACGTTGCCTAGTGAGATCCTAGCTTGACTCCAGTGGGATGTAGGACAGGCAGCTCACAGCTTCCATGTCTCACCCCCACTCCCAATGTCCCTTTCCTGTGAGGGACAGAAAGCTTGTCCCTCTTGCCACCAGCAGGTTCGTCCTTCCCTCTCATGGACGCAGGCACAGGTGACCCCAAACCTCTAAAAGGAGCCACCCTTCACCAGTGTGTCCCACGAGCCAGGGGACAGCGGGATGTCAGCATGGACAAGTGACACATCACAGCACTGCCCTCCCCAGGGACGAGGCCATGGCACAGGGCATGATGAGCTGGCAGAGCCACCAGTACCAGGCAGCTCGTGGGGACACAGCCAGCATCCCTCCGGCTGTTAAACCCTCACGCCTGCAGCTCAGGGGGTCAGTTGGGGCAAGGAAATTGCTGGGGGAGGCGAAAAACACCATGTCCCCCAACCTGGAGGCACCACGGTGCTGCCACCACAGTCCTGCCATTGCGTTCCTGCTGCCCACTGCCTGGCGGCTGCGTGAGCAGGGAGAGAAAAGAGCCTGGGGCTTTGGGGCCCCTGGTTCTCCCATTCACGGAGTTTTAATTTAGCTGCTAAGAGACGGAGAGAACAAATAAGAACAAACACTGCTGAGAGGCAGCCCCGGTACTCTCTCTGGCCCAGCGGCCAAGAGAGTCAGGAGGCACTGGAAGAAATTCTGTCTCCCTGCTGCACCCAAGCCAGAGTACAGCCCTGTGGGCACTTCGCTGGGGTCAGGCTGGCACCACCCAGAATGGCAACCCAGGGCAGGTCTCAGGCAGCACCAGTCCAGGGGGTGCTTGGCACCCTCAGGATCCGGTCCCCAGCAAGGTGTATGTGGATGCTCACATGATTGCACCAAGTGGCCCCAACGAAGCAGGAAACTGTCGCTGGGATGGGAGGACAACGCATTTGAGGGCAGAGGTGGCTGAAGATGGCTGTGGGCAGATGTAAACCATGGAAAAAGGCATGAAAATGGAATTAGAGAATCATAGAATCAACAGGTTGGAAGAGACCCACTGGATCATCGAGTCCAACCATTCTAATCAAACACTAATCCATGTCCCTCAGTGCCTCATCCACCTGTCCCTTAAACACCTCCAGGGAAGGTGAATCAACCACCTCCCTGGGCAGCCTGTTCCAATGCCCAATAGGACTTTGGTTCAAAATTTGGCATCAAAGCAAAGACTTCACCAGCAGGCACCTCCTGGAAGCCAAGTTGGGAAAACCATGCTGGCAGGGAGAGGGGAAGCCAAGCTGCCAACCCCCTGCCCTGGCCAAGAGGGATTTAACAAACAAAGTCACTTGAATGCTGAGGAAAAGGGTCTGGTAGTGCCCAGGGACAGGAGGCTCCCGGTGCAGAGCTGGCAACGAGCATCCCAGGCAGAAGAACGGATCAGGCGCTGCCCTGAGAAGGCGGCAGAGGCAGCTGCAGGCAGCTGAAGCAGCTCTCCCCACACCCCAGCCTGCTTGCCCAACCTGCCCAGCCCCACGCCGCCGGCACAGCCCGAGTGGTGCAATTTGCTTCTTCCCACCCTACTGACCTATTTCTTCCCTGCTCCCCTTTTGGGTTGGGGCAAGGAAGGGCAGGAGCACGGTGGGTGGCTTTGACAATTACGTACAATTAAGAAAAGCCAACACGGCAGTTTTTGGTAGAAACCAGCATGCAGGTGCAGGTCTGTGGCAAATGCATCAGCAGTTCTCTGCTGGCTCCCGCTTCCCCGGCCCCTGGGCACACTCACCCTCGCTCACCTCTCCACTCCCTGTGCCAGGAAGGATGCGATGCTGGGGAGAGGCGAGGTGCATTCCCTGGCACACTCTTCTCCCAAGCCAGATGGCAAAGCTGTCAGCGTTTTCATAACCTCAGGGGGAGAAGCAGGCTCATGCAGGCAGTCAATGCCTGTCCTTGCCCTGCTCCTGCTCCTCTCAGGGGATCTCACCAGGCACAGGGTCCCTCCTTGTGTGCAGGTATCTCCCAGCTGCACAAAGATTTCATTCCCTCTCCAGATTCTTGGTCTTCCCCATCGGCTCGGGGGGGCAAGTCTTCAACCACTCTATTTCATATGCTCGTGCTTTGAGGGATGTCCCTAAGGGTGACTGTAGGTGCACAGAAAAGCTACCTGCCCCAACACACTGCGAGCACTGAGCAGCCTCCACATCCCTCCACATCCCTCCACATCCCCTGTGTCCCCTACCCCTGAGCCCACAGTTCTAAGGAATGGCCTCAAGCTCCACCAGGGGAGATTTAGGCTGGAGATTAGGAGGAAGTTTTTCACACAGAGGGTCATTGGGCATTGGAATAGGCTGCCCAGGGAGGGGGTTGATTCATCTTCCCTGGAGGTGTTTAAGGGACAGGTAGATGAGGTCTTGAGGGACATGGTTTAGTGTTTGATAGGAATGGTTGGACTCGATGATCTGATGGGTCCCTTCCAACCTGGTTGTTCTATGATTCTATGATTCTAACACCTTTCTCAGCATGATCTGTGGCTCATGTTCCTCAGGCTGGCTCTGTGCTGCTCCCCAAAGAGGGAGTTGCCTCTCCCAGGAGCCAGGGCGTCACCCTGCACCATGCAGGCTTGGCCCCATGGCAATGCTGGGCTGGGCTGGGGAGGACACTGGCTGTGCTGGGACTCCTGGGGAGCTAGTGAATAGTTTTGCGAGTGCCCGGCGTGCAGTGCAGCCTGTGCTGCCACTGGCTTTCTAGATTTCCAGCTGTCCATGCTGCTGGACTGGAGCTGGGAAATGCAAGAGATAAGGTTTTCAAGGAGATAAACAGAATGGCCGGGCTTGGTGGCAGCGGGAGGAGGGGAGCAAGGAGGCTGGTGGGACAGTAGGGGAGGGATGGGCACTGATCCTGCCCTGGATCCCTGAGCAGGCACAGGCTGGCAGCTCTGCCCCAGGTCATGCTGGCTGGTCTGTTGCCCACCCATGGAGGGGAAGGGTTTGGAGATCAAACCCCGAGGGTGATGCGTGTGCCCTATCATAGAATCATAGAACAACCAGGTTGGAAGGGACCCATCGGATCATCGAGTCCAACCATTCCTATCAAACACTAAACCAAGTCCCTCAAGACCTCATCCACCCGTGCCTTAAACACCTCCAGGGAAGGTGAATCAACCACCTCCCTGGGCAGCCTGTTCCAATGCCCAATGACCCTCTGTGTGAAAAACTTCCTCCTAATCTCTAGCCTAAATCTCCCCTGGCAGAGCTTGAGGCCATTCCCTCCACCAGATGTCATGACTCAGCTTATACCTCAAACCTTTCCCTGCTTGCAAAAAATCCAGCTGCTAGAGCTGCCCTCGGGCCCTATAAAGAATAAGTAGCTCCAGCTTATCTGATGGACCTTACAAACACTCAACACCTCCCCAGGGCTCACCAGTCAGGACCTGCTTCCAGCAGCTGGGACACTCTTTCCCAATGTGCAACCTGGACCTTCATCATCATGTGCTCAGAGGGATTAAAGAGGACAGGACATCCCAACCTCTCTGCATCCAGCCCAGGCTGTGCCCCTCGATGCATTTGCTGCAGAGAGGGCTGCAGGTGCTGCCTGCACAGGTGCGACTGCTGCAAGGAGAGGGGGAATAGAGCTGCAATAAAGCCCTCTCTGTGCCATCCATGAAGCTGGTGAAGGGGCTGGAGAACAGGCCCTATGAGGAACGGCTGAGAGAGCTGGGGGTGTTTAGCCTGGAGAAGAGAAGGCTGAGAGGAGACCTCATTACTCTCTACAAGTACCTGAAAGGAGATTGTAGAGAGGAGGGAGCTGGGCTCCTCTCCCAAGTGACAGGGGACATGACAAGAGGGAATGGCCTCAAGCTCCACCAGGGGAGATTTAGGCTAGAGATTAGGAGGAATTTTTTCAAACAGAGGGTCATTGGGCATTGGAATAGGCTGCCCAGGGAGGTGGTTGATTCACCTTCCCTGGAGGTGTTTAAGGCACGGGTAGATGAGGTGCTGAGGGACATGGTTTAGTGTTTGATAGGAATGGTTGGACTCGATGATCTGATGGGTCTCTTCCAACCTGGTTGTTCTATGATTCTATGATTCTATGATCCTTCTCCGGTGAGACAAAGCTCTTTACTGTCAGCAGAAATGGCAAAAGTCGCTTACTACTTCCCAGCGCGGCCGCATCCTGTGCTGATTGCAAGCAGCATCTCTCCAGCCAGCCTTTCCCACAACCGCACCCTCCTCCACATAAAGCCATTCGCAAACCACAAAGCCTAAGCCTGCTTCTTGGTGGAGAGAGAGAACATCATCATCTTTTAATTATCGGGAGGCAGTCAGCCACCGCGGCCAGGAGGCACACGGAGCGCAGTGGCTGCTAGTGCCAATCCGCCAGCCTCACAAAAAGCCCTTTCAACTCCTCTTTGCTGAAGCATTAAGTCTTACGGGACTGGGAGAGGACAAAAGTATAAAGTCTGGCACAAGGCAAGCAACAACTAGCACAGGCAGCTACTGCTGCCAAATCCAGATCGTCACCTAGGTCACAGCACGGGGATGGTGAATCCTCGCAAAGGGGGGACAGAGGGGCTGTCCTGCTGCCCGACGGGATCCAGTGAGGCTCTTACCTGAGCAGAGCGCGGCTCGTCTGCTTGGCAGGGATGTGACCAGGCCAATACGCCAGTGCCGGCACCCGGTGTCCTCCTTCCCAGGTTGTTTGCTTTGCTGAGCTCCCACCTGCAAGAAAAAAAGGGCAGCGCTCAGCATCCCACTGCCCATTGACTGGAAAAAAACTCGGACCTTGAAGATTCCCTGGAAAAAGAACTACTCAAAGGCAGAGAGGGAGTAAATGGTCCCAAAGGAGGGTGATTTCGCTGGAGAGGGAGCTGGGTCAGGGGAAGAAAAAGAGTTACAAGAGCTTCTGAAAGAAACAGGGAGAGGAGAAAAAAGGGTCTCAGTTTGGCATTGCTTTATGTTTCTTCTCTGCTTCAACAAGCAATGAGAAACGCAACCAAGTGTTGGAGCTGCCCCATTTCCATCCACTTTCGATGAGAATATGGAGCAGGTGGGAAATGTAGGAATTTATGCCTGGGGCTGCTGCCCTGCACCCAGTAAAGCACCGAGAGCCCCCCAAGCCTGCTGGAAACCTGCTTCATTAAATATACCATCCTGCTAATAACCCTCCTGCGACTAATTAACCTGGTCAGTTGTTTCCCAACACGTTACCCAAAATGGCCCTGCTCTGCCTTTGGGTTTGAGACACAGGGCACAGGGAGGCTGCCTGGTCCCTTCCCTCATCTGGGATGCTGAGTGCTGAAATAAGGGTGCTGAGCACTAAAACAGGGAGGCTGAGCACTGAAATGTAAGTGCTGAGCATCAAAATCAGGTTGCTGAGCATCAAAATGGGTGGGAGGGCATCAGAGAGCCTCTGCTCTGGCTGTAGCCCAAAGGGCCCCTGGCAGCTTGGGGGTGGGGAAAGGGCTGGGAATGGGGCAAACAGAAAATCCCAACCCGATTCACTGAGCAAACTTCCCAGGAGCAGCCTTTGTGTGCCTGCTTTTCAGTCCACACATAGCAACGGCACTCGCACAAAGCCATTTCCTCCGGGCAGAGCCAAGAGAGAGGTGATGTCCCTGCTGCAGCACACCCCCCTCGCACCCCTCTGTGGCCCCGTGCCCAGCCCCATCCCAGAGGAGTCACCAAATCCAGGCATCTAGGTTGATCCCGTGCTCCCAAGCGATGCCGCTGCACCCACAAGCCCCAGAGTGGAGGAGGACACGTACGGCACAGATGCCACCGTGATGGTGGCACAAGGAATAGTCCAGAGAAGCGGATCCTCCTTGAGGCCGCTCCTTGAATCCTGTGTTCAGTTCTGGGCTACTCACCACAAGAAGGATGTTGAGGCTCTGGAGAGAGTCCAGAGAAGAGCAACAAAGCTGGTGAAGGGGCCGGAGAACAGGCCCTATGAGGAGCAGCTGAGAGAGCTGGGGGTGTTTAGCCTAGAGAAGAGGAGGCTGAGAGGAGACCTCATTGCTCTCTGCAACTCCCTGAAAGGAGGTTGTAGAGAGGAGGGAGCTGGGCTCTTCTCCCAAGTGCCAGGGGACAGGACAAGAGGGAATGGCCTCAAGCTCTGCCAGGGGAGATTTAGGCTAGAGATTAGGAGGAGCTACCTGAGAACAAGCTCACGTGAACACTTTGGGCAGTAAATGGGGCTGAAACACCCCAAACCAAACTAATCTTTTTTTTTCTCCAGAGCAGGGATGATGCAGTCCTGCATCATGTGAAAGCTGTGACTTTCCAGAAAAGCTGAAGTGAGCATTCCCCTTACTGGGATGAAATCCCTGGCCCCACCATGCACAGCAGGTCCTCAGCACAGGATCACTGGGCCTGGACCCTCCCGAAACTGCCTCAAAACAGCATCACATCCCTGAAATGTGCATCTCCATCCCAGAACTGGCTCTGAGGTGGGAAATGGGAATTTGAGGTGGGCTGAGGGCTGCGGGAGGCTCTCCAGTTGGAGAATAGAGGGCAGCACATGCAGGTATACTGCTCCTTCCCAGAGAGGACTGACTGCAGTGACCACATAAAATCACTGAAAAACATCCCTGGAGTTTAGGTCGGACCCTAAAAGGAAAGGCGAAGCTACGCAAAATGTATGGAGTCCTGAGCAGCCTGTCCTCCCCTGCCCTCCTGCCCCTCAGAGAGCTCTTCCTCACCCCTGGGACGGCACAGCCGAGCATCCCAGCCACCCAGCAGCCACACCAGTGGGTGTTTGCAGCCGTGAGAGCCGCCGGCAGCGGCCAGTAAGACCAGACTGGCTTTCAAAACATCCACACAACAACCAGCTGAAGGATTTCAGAAGTCATCCTTCCCTCCCAGCTGGTATTTACAGCCAGCTCCTCCAGCCCTGCCAGCCTGACCTCCTCCCGCGGTGGCAGGGCTTGGGGTGTTTTTGCAGGGCAGTGAGATGCTGGAAATGGGGCTGTGTTTTCCTAGCTTTGTTCCCGAACACTGGACTGCCTGTACCATCTGCTCCAGCTTGTGACTGTTGGTTGCTCAAGAGCAACCCAGGCCGTCAGCAGGGTTTGTTTACTAAAAAAAAAAAAAAAAAAAAAATTAAGGTTACAATTTCATCCTGGGGCCAGGCGAAGGAAGGGCTCTGGGAATGGGAAAGTGAGCCAGTCAAGCACACAGTTTGCCCAGGGAAGCGGCCCTGGTTGCATCGTTGGGGTGTCAGGAAGCGGAGGAGGAAAGAGGCACCCACGGCCCCTCCACCACCGCTCCCTCCCCGCTGACCCCGAGCAAAGAGGGGAACCGAGCGCGCGTTTACACTGCGTAATACAAGCAGAAGTGGGAAACGCCTGACTCATGCATGCTTCTGGCCGCTCCGGCTGAAAAAAAAAAAAAACCCACCAAGCAGATGGCTTGGCCGGAAAAGGAGGAAAGGCAGAAAAAATAAAAAATAAAAAAAAAAAAAGAACCCAAAACATTGGAGAGAAAGAAAAGCAAAGTCCCACGGCACTGGGAGGGTTGCCAGGAGCTCTTCTCCTGCAGGGTGAGGGGCTGTGTGACCCTCACGGAATCACAGAATCACCAGGTTGGAAAAGACCCACTGGATCATGGAGTCCAATCATTCCCAGCAAATACTAATGGAACTGATGGGCCTGGTGCTTGGGTAGAATCATAGAATCATAGAACAACCAGGTTGGAAGAGACCCATCGGATCATCGAGTCCAACCATTCCTATCAAACACTAAACCATGTCCCTCAGGACCTTAAACACCTGGAGGTGCCTTAAACACCTCCAGGGAAGGTGAGAGCATCAGTCTCCGAAAGCAGCAGCCACTCACCTTGAGCTCCAGGATAACAGGGACCGGAGGGCAGCTCCCCCTCAGTAGTTTTTTTTATGGGAAAATGTGTCTGCTTGAAAGACAAATCATTCTGGGGTGTCTTCAAAGTGAGTCAGTGCAAGGCAGCAGAAAGGCTGGGGGTGAAACGCTCCC
Source organism: Coccyzus lansbergi (assembly GCA_033558105.1). Classification (NCBI taxonomy): domain Eukaryota; kingdom Metazoa; phylum Chordata; class Aves; order Cuculiformes; family Coccyzidae; genus Coccyzus; species Coccyzus lansbergi. Next base: position 36,793 of record JAUMJK010001333.1, read on the forward strand.
CAGGTTCCCCTTGATGGGCAAGGAAGAGGTTTGTGCTTGTCCCCCGTCCCACACCTAAGGGACAGAGAGCACCCACCCAGCCTGGTTACCTCGCTGTCTCTGCCAGGCGCCCACGAAGGGCCCCACACATCCTGCCAGCTCGCACTTCTGTGCCCAGGGCCCGTTGTCACCTGCAAGAGAAAGACATGTCACTGTAAACAACACTGGGGCCTGGTGGCTGGGGAACGCACCTCAGCAAGGGAGGCGAGCGAGGACAAGCAACCTCTCCACCCCTCCTTCCCATCTCAGCGATGCTTTCCTGCATTAGCAAGAGCAATGGGTTTATTTATTTTTATTTGTAGAAGTTTATTTTCAAGGGTGGGCGCTGCCCGAGTCCTGGGCGAGGAGCTGGAGCGGAGCTGGGGCACGGAGGGGGCAGCTGCCACCAGCTTTGGGCGTTAATGAGCCGCGGAGCGGTTCCTGTCATCAGGAGGGCGACATCCTCATTAGGGAGGCTGTTCAGTGAGAACGGATTTGGGCTTCTTAATGAATGAGGATTTGTGGTTTAATTAGGCATGGCCCTGCTGGCTCAGGCCCGTGACCAAAGCGGGTGGCAGGGTGGGCACCTGGCTGAGTGACCACAGCACCTTGAGAGCCCTGTTCCCTTGATGTGATGCCTCCAGGCAGCTGATCACTCCCCAGGGGCAGGGAGGGCAGGGGACAAATTGAGGGGAGACATTATCACTGCCTAAACCTATCTGAAAGGAGGTTGTAGAGAGGTGGGTGTTGGTCTCTTCTCCCAAGGAAAAGAGGGAATGGCCCCAAGGTGCGCCAGGGGAGGTTAAGATTGGACATTAGTTAAAATTTCTTCACCGAAAAGATCTATCGAGCACTGGCAGAGGCTGCCCAGGGAGGTGGTTGAGTCCCCATTCCTGGAGGTGTTGGTGAGGTGCTCAGGGATATGATTTATTAGTGGGCAGGTATGGTTGTTCTTGATGATCTTAAAGGTCTCTTCTAAAGGTCTTTTCCAAAGGTCTTTTCCAAAGGTCTATTCCAAAGGTCTATTCTATTCTATGAAATATGGGTCCTATGCCCTCCCCCCTACACACACTCTAGATCTGGGCCAGTGCAGTCACCAGCATCTCCCCCAGTCATCTCCACCAGTTTGTTTTCCTGCTGTACCTGCAAACCACAGGAGAGTGTTGCCCTTTCCGTGACTGTCTGCGACCCTCTTTATCTGTCCCACCAGGGCATCCATCTCGCTCAGGGAGGCTCCGTAGATGCCCCTGCCCGAGGAGTGGGGCAGAGGGACCTCCAGCGGGACGTGCATATGGGCCAGTGCCAGGTAGAGGAAAAAAGGGCGTCCGCTGTCACTGCAGAAGGAAGAGGGGGAGTAGTTCAGGGAAGGGGAAGAACTCACTGGGGTGGTGGCACGGCTGAGCCTGGAGACACAGACCTCTGCCACAGCTCCCAGGAGGAAAACCACCTTTTGTGCATCAGCCAGCTGCAAACCCTCAGGCACCTGCTCCCCTTGCCTGTCCCAGCGTGAGCTGCTTCTCCTCTGCTCCTGCTCAAACCTCTCCACACTGTCCCCTCATTGTTGACTGCCCTCCCATTGGGGACAGGCTCATGTCTTCCTCCGGAATGGCCTCAAGCTCCGCCAGGGGAGATTTAGACTGGAGATTAGGAGGAAGTTTTTCACACAGAGGGTCATTGGGCATTGGAATAGGCTGCCCAGGGAGGTGGTTGATTCACCTTCGCTGGAGGTGTTTAAGGCACGGGTGGATGAGGTCTTGAGGGACTTGGTTTAGTATTTGATAGGAATGGTTGGACTAGAAGATCCAATGAGTCCCTTCCAACCTGGTTGTTCTATGACTCTATGATTCTATGAACACCTCACAGACCCCCCAGCCACTCACGCACCTCCCTCCTCTCTCTCACAGAGCCCATTTCAGCCCTTCCTCCCCAGCAAGAACTTGGCCCCTGACGGTGATTTTAGCAGAGCATGAGCAGGACACCCACACCAACCCCAAGGGTGTCCCTTGGCACTGCTGAGCAGCCCCACACAGGGGGAGCAGCACATTTGCTCGCCATGTGCTGCCCCACTGCCTGTTTGCTGTGAAATCGTCACTGGACACGTCCTGTTTTCTTGTTTACGACTATATTTATCTCCTCCAACGAGGTCTGCTCTTCCTCAGGGACCTCTGAGGGGAAGGGTGGGATGGCAAACGGTGAGGAGGGGCCGGATCCCTGGGACGTGCCCCAACCCGCGCACGCGCTCAACTGCCCCATCACTGCCTCCCCAAAGCTTTCGGGGCCTCTTCAACGTGCGTTTCAGCACTTCCTTCCTTTACCCGTCACCCACCTGAGGATGGAAAATCAGTAAATCCCATCCTGCCCGGAGCTGCCTCATCCTTCCCCAGAGGGGCTGGAGTCCCGCAAAGGGTTGTGTCCCCCCAGTATCCTGCCCAGCCCTTGCCAAACTCTAAGGTTTGGGGGGTGTCAATGCACCCCAGAAAAACTGTCACTGCAGCACCTTTCCCCTTGGGATTCTCCAAGACCCTAGAGCACTGGAAGCTGCTTCCTTTCCTTCACATCCCACCCGGGAGCACCGGGAATCCAGCAACCAGATACTCATGCCCACAGCGTTCCCACTTGCTTTTCACATCAGGGTATCAGAACTCTCTCGAAAGCTGAGCAAACATTTAATTAATAACTTAAGACAAACGCCCTTGACTTTTGCTCCCATGCTCACCATGCGTCTTGGGCAGAGCTAAGTCTCACCGCCACGAATTGCTCAATTTTAACATGACTGGTTAAAAAAACACTGAGATGACAAATCCGGTGTTCTTTGGTTGGCCCATTATGAATGAGTCAGGCAGAGGAAAACTGGAATAAGCCATCAAAGAGAAGGAGCGAAAAGGCAGGCACCTGCTTAATCCTGTTCTCCGTGAACGCAGATAACCCCAAAATACTACCGGGAGTTTAGAGGTTTTTCTTATTAACTCAAAGCTCACCCTCTTGGTTTCACTGCTTAACAGAATCACTGGGGCCCAGGGGTTTGCACAGGAGGAGGGACAACTGCTGCCCTCCAGCCCTGACTGCAGGGCTGGGCCACGCTCAGGCCAATTCTTGGTACCCAAAGGGGATAAACTATAGTTATTGTGCGAGTGAAACAGTACCCAGGCTTATAAGGAGCCATTTCCCTTCAGGCTGCTCCCTGCTCAGCCCTTCATTGGCCTCCGTTACACGAACCCTTCCCTAAGCATCCCCACAGGACGCCCCTGCCGTGGTCCTTCCTCAGGTCCGTGTTATCCCTGGCTGCAGGCACGGGATGGGCTCTGACACGGTTGCCCGGCAGCGCTTCCCCTCCTCGCACGGCAGGGACATGTTTTGCTAAGTCACAGCTCATAATCCGCCGGTAATAGGGATTAAAATTACACAACCCTTCAGCAGGGCTTTGGGGTGTCGTCTCGGAGGAGCCGCTTTGCTCCTTGGGGAAGAGCACACCCAGGCTCCTCACATCCTTGTGTGGTTGGGGAAGGCAGACCCTGAAGCTCAGGGGTCTCAGAGCATTTTACCCCCAAAAAGGAGCTTATGGAGTGGGTTTAAGCACCTTTAGGTGCTGTTCTGGCCTTGTGGGCACCCATTTAGTGTCATTACCATAGCAGCACCTCCCACCTCCACTGCCCTGCAGAGCCACCTTGCCTGGTGCCACCACACAGAGAGAGGGATGGATGGAGGGATGGAGGACAGAGGGATGGAGGGATGGCTGATAGAGGGGTGGCAGCGTTTCCCTCTGAGGGAGCTGGGCTCTTCTCCCAAGTGACAGGGGACAGGACAAGAGGGAATGGCCTCAAGCTCTGCCAGAGTAGATTTAGGTTAGAGATTAGGAGGAAGTTTTTCACACAGAGGGTCATTGGGCATTGGAATAGGCTGCCCAGGGAGGTGGTTGATTCACGTTCCCTGGTGGTGTTTAAGGGACGGGTAGATGAGGTCCTGAGGGACTTGGTTTAGTGTTTGATAGGAATGGTTGGACTCGATGATCCAATGGGTCTCTTCCAACCTGGTTGTTCTATGATTCTATGATTCTCCCATCCTCACCGCATGCTACCCCCAGGAAGGAGGCACAGCCCAGCTCAAAGTCTTTGACCTTCCTCATAAACAGTGTTTTTAAAAGCATATGATCCCTTTAGAGGAAATGCACCAAAAGGCCTCCACAATGAGCCCTGCAAGACACCAGCGACAGCCTCAGTGGCTTCCTCCTCCTCCTCCTTGGCTCAGGAAGCCAAGCCATGGAGACTCCAGATCTCCTTCCCAAGAATGTGGGGTAACACCCATTTCCCCCAGCATCACCCCAAGGTGATGCAGAAGACTCTTGCGGTGACCCATCTCACCTTGCCCTCTGGATGAACCGCGATGCCTCCTGTGCGTAGAGCGCCGCCAGGCTGCTGAGGTTGACAGGCTGTTGGACAATGGTGACATTCTCAAAGAGAGGAAGGGCCACCTCCGTGTAACAGTCCTTTGTGGTCACCCTGCTGGGAAAAAACCACCGCACCCTTGTCACCACAGCAGGCACGGAGTCCAGCCGCTCTCCTGGCTTTGCAGAAAGGCACAGCCCAGGAAGAGAGTGGAAAGGAGGATGGTTGTAGAGAGGAGGGAGCTGGGCTCTTTTCCCAAGTGACAGGGGACAGGACAAGAGGGAATGGCCTCAAGCTCCGCCAGGGGAGATTTAGGCTATAGACTAGGAGGAAGTTTTTCAGGGAAAGGGTCATTGGGCATTGGAACAGGCTGCCCAGGGAGGTGGTTGAGTCACCTTCCCTGGAGGTGTTTAAGGCACGGGTGGATGAGGTCTTGAGGGACTTGGTGTTTGATAGGAATGGTTGGACTAGAAGATCCGATGGGTCCCTTCCAACCTGGTTGTTCTATGATTCTATGGTGCCAATGTGGTATGTGGTGCTTGGGGACCAACCCACCCCCCCAGCCTGCACCCTGCAGGGCAAAACAGACTGTATGGAGCAGAAGGTGAAGTGAGCAGGGCAAAGTGTAGCTCCTGGGGATTGGGATGCTGGTGCAAATGCCCACCTCCCAGTGCTGGCACTGGAATCCCCCCCCATACCCCAGTACCTGGCGGCCACATGGTGCCGTGGGCAGGAGGGGCAGGGCGGGAGGTTGTAGCCAGGGGTGTCCGTGCAGCCCATGTCATTGCTGTAGGGGATCCCGAAGTAGTAGTCGAAGCCTGAGGGGCAAGCAAGGGTATCAGTGGGGACAAGGTGACTACGGGGTGATTGGCTCATCACTGCTGGTGCAGAACTTACCACGGAAGTTGGGGTGATGGTGGCCGTGATGTCCCAGGTGCCACTTGCCTGTGTGGAGATCACAGAACATAATTTCAGAGGTTATTGCAACTTACAGCCACCACCAGCCATCACTCATGAGGTGCCCACAGCGCTGGGGGCTTTAATCTAGCAACAAGAGAGGCTCCTTGTTTGTGGTGGCTGCACTTCCAGGATGCCTTTATTTAGTAGAAACACAGAAAAAATGTATAAGGTATCTCGTGCCTGTGCAAATCGACTGCCGTCAGCCCTCAAAGGCTTTCATGCATTTGTATTCAGAGGAGATGACTTCCTAACCCCTCTAGAACAACCAGCTTCATCCTCTGACCTCTGGCATGCGCTTGCTCCCACTGAATGCACCAATCCAAGAGGGAGAGCAGCAAAAACTAAGTAGGAAAGGAGGAAGCAAGGACTTTTCTGCCATCACAGTGTGTGCGGAGCTGCAGTTGCAAAGGGCTGAGGGACCCACGTCAGGGTAGAGCTGCTGTGCACAGTCATGTTTGCTAAGGAAAATCCCGTGTATTCCATGCGAGGTGAAGAATTAGAGCTTAAATGCAGAACTAGGGTGAGCCTGAACTTCAGGCAACTCTGTATGTTAGAAAATGAGGATTTTAAAGCTTAGGATTGCAAAATCCAAGGAGGGGGGCATGCAAATCTCTCCATGTGATCCTTTAACTCCAAGCTTTTCCCCTGACTACCTGCAGTATTTCCTCCACAGGGGATGGACATGGGCATCTTCAGCCCCCCCAGCATCACCCCCCACCTCGGAGGTGCCTCCGGCACAGTGTGTGTTACCTATAGCCCCGGTGCTGTACCCAGCCTCCCGCAGGACCTCAGCCAGGGTGGTCTCGTTGAGGGGGAGGCCACCAACCGAGGTGATGGCGAAGTTGTGAGTCACCCCGTTGCGTGCCCCGAGGCGCCCCGTGAGCAGAGAGGCACGGGACGGTGAGCAAGTGGAGGCAGCTGAGTGGAAATCCACGAACCTAGAAATCAAAAAGACCCCTGCGTGGTCTAACACTGCCGTATCCCTGCCCTCTCCTCTGCTTACACCACTTTCCATGACAGGGGTGAGGGTCTGGAGCAGGGAACGAAGCTCACACGTCCCAGCAGGGATGGATGAACCCTCACCCTGCCATATCAAGCTTTGACCGCCCTCCCCATGCACCCAAACCCACACCAGTGAACCCCCCCTTTGCCTGCCAGTTGCTGAGGGAAGGAAACCCCCTTCGTTGCAGGACAGAGTAAGCTTGGAGAGGAGTGGAGAGGGGGGACAGAGGTTACCTCATCCCTTCGGCAGCCAGTTCATCCAAATGCGGGGTCTCCTTTGTCTCTGCCCAGTTGGCCCCAAGGTCACCCCAGCCCACATCATCTGCCAGGATGACGATGAAGTTGGGCTGCCCGTACACTGCTGGGAGAGCCGAGAGCCCGGCCAGCGCCACGCTGAGCACCAACACTGCCAGCAGGGAGAGGGTCCCCATGGTGCCACACATCCCCTCACACCCACGCTGGGGCACTGATGGCTTCATCTTTTCGACGCTCCCTCCGCTGTGTCCCTGCAGGTGACGCTGAGCTCTCTGCAGGTCTTCTCAGCGATGCACACGTCCCCTGCTTAGCTGCTCCTGCAAGGCCAGGGGGTTCGTGTTTGCACCTTCAGCTACTGACCAAGCTGCAACATCTCTGGTTTTCACACCCAAGTATAGCTGATATTCCTGAAATCAGTGCCAGCAAAGGTGTTATTCTTAGAAGTCAAAAACACCCTTTGAAGTCACTGTCACCCTATTTTTAACTTTCCTTCCTTCCTGGTAAATAACTAATTAGACACCAAACCAAAGCGGTATTTTTCCCTCCAGAAGCGCTCTCGGTCTGCGGCAGTGGTTCTTCTTCCCTCACCACAGTCAAGGGGATGTTCGTGTTTAAAAAATGGCTCTTTCCCTGCAGACTCTGCTCCTCGGTTGACGGAAACACCAGCCTGCCTTGCTTCAGGTGGATAAGCAACTGCTGTAGCTCTGCCAGCTTATGTCGGTCCATCCGTCCTTCACATTGTACAATTTCACTACCCTGTGAAAGAGAAACACAATCAGGACCTGTGGAGTCCTTCTGCCTCCCAGCCCAGGGCCTAACACCTATCTGGACACTAGGATAAGCCTTTGAAGCTGATTTTTTTCACTGCTGGTTGGTGATGGCTCAGCTGGAGAGGACTGAAAGGAGGTTGTAGAGAGGAGGGAGCTGGCCTCTTCTCCCAAGGAACAGGGGACAGGACAAGAGGGAATGGCCTCAAGCTCTGCCAGGGGAGATTTAGGCTGGAGATTAGGAGGAAGTTCTTCACACAGAGGGTCATTGGGCATTGGAATAGGCTGCCCAGGGAGGTGGTTGATTCACCTTCCCTGGAGGTGTTTAAGGCACGGGTGGATGAGGTCTTGAGGGACATGGTTGAGTGTTTGATAGGAATGGTTGGACTCGATGATCTGATGGGTCCCTTCCAACCTGGTTGTTCTATGATTCTATGATTCTATGACTGGAAACAGAATGCCCTCTTCTGCATTAATTGCTCGGGATGGGGTGATTGGGAATCAATCCTTGGTGCTGTCGCCCCCAGGGAGCAGCCGGCTTACCAAGAGCTCTCACCAACCCTCCAAGAGCTGGAGGGTGCAGGGATTTGCCTTCATTTACAAAAAAAATGAGAAGTTTCTAAAGCTCCTTTTTTAAAATGTAGTTCTGCTCGTGGTGACCCACTCCTGGAGCTGCTCCTGGAGGTAAGAATGCAGGAATTCAGGCAAATCCAGAAGGCAATAAAGCCCAGAAATACCCAGGCTTAGAGGATTAAGCATATTGTACGTGGATTTGGCCTCCGGTGGTGGAAAGGCTCGAGGACAAGAACTCAAAGACTGATGGCAGAGGTGGAGTCGTGAAACACAACATCTTCACCCCAAAGTTACAGCCAAAGGGAGGTGAACCTGCAGAGATTTGCTAAAACCCTGCTTAGCTCTGCGTGAGGAGCTTAGCATTTGTAGTGGGGATGGTGTGAGCATCTGTGCCCAGGTGGGGGTGGCTGGGGGACCAGTGGAACCCAACTGGGACCAGTGCGGTGGCAGATATCACCAGCTGGCACCAGCAGCTTTGGGGGAAGAACATGCCCTGGAGGATGCAGCCCCCATGGGGCAGAGAACACAGCCAAGCAGGATGATGTCCATGAATACAAACTGGGAGGGTCACAAGAGAAGGGAGTACTGGAAAGTCAAAGAAAAGAAGGTGAGAATGAGAGGGCAGGAGATGGAATACGATGAGGCCTGTTCACAGGTCGAGAAGTTTGGCAAGACAAATTATTCCCAGGTATCATTGTAAACATCTTTAAACTCTTTGGGCTGTCGTTCAAAGCAGCAGCTTCAGGACTACTGGCACAGCACTCAGGGATGTGACTGCATTCACAATTCACAGCCCAGAGCACCGACTTATAAACTCCCATCTGAGGGCCTCGAAGCTGTGAATTAGCAGGGTGGGATGTGGTGGGTCAGAGGGCTGCTTGAAGAAAGCCCGCAAGCCCAGCTCCCGCTCTGCAAACTCACGGCACACCCCTCACACCCTGAACTGCCAAACAGCAAGAACCACCCAGATTACATATGTGGAAACGTTTGACAGCAGCTAAGTTGCTTTTCTTTTCCCATAGAAAACCTCCCTTTGCAGTTTCTTTGGAAAGCCCCTGGGGTTTCTTTGGGGACGGAGTGTTGAAAGGAGCATCCCCGTCTCAGCCTAACACCCCCATGCAGTGGTTGAGCCCAGCTGGACTGAGGAAAACATGGATTTGAGCCACCAGCTTCATAGAAACAGCATGGATTAACGCGGGCACGGCCTTGGGGCTCTCAGCAGGGAGATGGAGCAGGAGGTCGCCCAGCACTGCAATTGGTTTGGGGGAGGAAATAAAGCAACAAAGTTCAGCTTAGCTGCACGTAACCATCCCAGCTGAGCCATGCCTAAGGCGGCTGCTGCTTACCCTTTCCAGGAAGCTGCACAACATAATCCTACCCTTCGGCACCTTCACCAGCATCCAGCAGCTCCTGAGCCATTTTACCAGGCTAAGCATGGTCACCACACAAAGCTCCAGCCTCTCTGAGCATCCTCCCCGTGTCAGACCCCATCCCATTTGAGCAGGGTGTCCACGCACCACACAACATGTACAAAGGACCCCTCATCGGTACCTGCAACTGCCCAGAAAAACTGAGCAAAACCCAAGAAAGCCAAACCCATGATCGCTCACGAACCTCTGTCTTTCCCATTTACTTTAGGGAGGGACACCGGGATGACACAGCTAACAAAAACAGCAAAATCTATTTGCAAAGGACACTCTTCTCTCTGAATCGCAGGGGAAACTCATGCAGAGCTGATATTTATGCATTAGCATCAGATGAAACTTCTCAATCTCTGATGCTCAGAGGTCATTTGAAGGAGAGGTGGATCTTGGCCCGTGGAATGTGGGACACATGGCGCGGCTCTTGCCAGGCTCCTGCAGAACTATCCTCATCCCAGCAGGTCCAAACCCCAGCAGAGCAGGAGGCCGCCCCTTGGCATCAACTCCAGCGCGCTCTGTTCCGCACTCCTTGCAGAGCAGCCTCTCTGACCCTTTTGATCTTGAATTCCTGGGCGAGTCCAGGCTCTGCTGGGTCTACTCCTAAATCATGCTGCACACGTCCTCTGGCAGTGCCAGCACCGTCGAGGGGAGCCTCCTAGGAAGAGCTGTGGTCCTCGCTTGCTGCTGCATCGGGACCAGTGCAGAGCTGAAAGACCAACTTTTAGCTATTCTTGCTTCGACAGCATCTCTGCTCCCTGTAGCTTTGCTGCAACCAGACCCACGCAGAGCTGGAGGACCGTCTTTCAGGTATTTTTGCAAAAAAAAAAAAAAAGTGATTCAGAAGAGATTGCCCCAGGGTGACGACAGCGAGGAGCTGGCTGCAGTGGCACCTCACTTTGTGCCAAGCAGAATATGCTGCACCGGTTACAGCTCCATGAGCTACCTGGGTAATATCACAGCCAGGAATTGAGGTCTCTGGAGAACCAGCACCACACTCCTCGAGAGCCCACATCACTCTGACTGGATGCTGAGCACCTGGCCTGCACAGCACCCATCCTGTAGCAGGAAAGAGCTAAACAACTAAAATAAGGTGCATTTTTGCAAGTCAGACAAGGCGGCTCACAGAAAGACATCAAAACAAGATAAACCAGTTTAGAAAAGCTCCAAAACCTGCACTGCTCAGGACACCCTGGGGCTGGCCCCGGGGCAGGGCAGAGGAGATGCCTCCTCACTGGGGATGCCACCACCAGCCATCCCACCACTGAGCAGTCGCTGTCACCAGCCCAGCACTGGGAGTATCTGTCATGTATTTATTACACATTAACCAGAAGTTTACAAATCTTGGGGCCAGCACGATCATTTTCACATTTTTCACATTCTTTCACATTTTCACGCCTGCATGGAGAGCAAAGCAGTGGTCGGAGCCCAGAAAAAACCTGCTGCCCTTTGAAGCACGCTCTGCTGTGCTGCCTGTGCCAAGCTGTCCCCTGCCAGCACCAGGGGCTCACACCCTGCCTGGGGCATCACAGCTCTGACCTCCAGCCCAAACCTGCGCTGACAGCCCTGGTCTCCTACTGAAAATCCCAGCAGGCATCCCCAGCGTGGATGCCAGGAGGAGGGAGATAAGGACACAGCGGGCGATAAGAAATTCAAAGCAGAATGGGCACCCGCTATTAGCCCAGGACCACCTGGGGCTCCCAGCATCACCCCTCATGCCAGCTGGGGTGAGGGAAACTGAGGCAGGCAGGCAGAAGTCATCACTCAAGCTGTAAACTGACTCCACAGCCACTGAGTGATGCAGGATGGGGATGTGGCCCGTGGCACTGACCCCAATCCCACCGGGGAATGCCCAGCCACAGCCTGGAGGGGATGGATGGCGGCACAGCCCAGCAGGGGCAGCTAGGATTTCATGGGGGGGAGGAATAAAATATCCATGTTTTGTTTGCAAATTAGCCATGCACTGGTATTATTTTTGCAAAGGGCAGCAGGTGCTTTCTGAGGGGTTTGTCTGTGGGGTAGAGGGTGCACTAGCTCTGTGTTTGCCTCGTTGGGATTCGTTGGTACTGGTATGTTTACCAGCAAAGCTCCATTCCGGGTACAACTGTCCTGACAATGCTCTGAACAGAGTCAAGACTTTATTCCAGGAAAAGGTTTTCTACTGGAATAGTTTATACTAGTTCCCCTACCAGAATAAGCAGCACCGACAAAAACATACTTCTGCAGATTTGCTAGGATTTCTGCCAGCTCCTGAGACAGGAGAATGTTTTTCACCCATCTAACTGCTAGGTCTTTCAGAAAAAAACATTACACATGCCGAGCAGGGTTGGGTGAACCCCAGCAGAATAAATGAACTGGAAGTCCCTGACCCATCTGGTGACAGAAAGCAGGGGCCCATGTTCCCTTTCTCTTTGCAGCCCGTCCTGTTTTCCAGCTCCTGGCTGATTTATGCCCAGTGCCGGAATGCTTGCTCTCCTTTGCTATGAGCTACAGAGCCTTCCAACATCAGCCGCGCAGCCGGGACCGGTGCAGAAATCCCTGGGAAGATGGAGCTGCACATCCCGGTCCCAGTTGCTGCCGGGCATGGGATGGATCCACAATGGATGCACCAGGGTGAAGTGTCCCAGCAAAACACAGCCAAGCCCTCTCCAAGGGCTACAGCAGGGGAAATCCCATCAAAATTGGTGAATAATGTAAGGGGAAAAAGCATTTCATGGCAGAGCCACGACGGTTGGAGAGGCTGTTGCCATCAGCCCCATTCCTCCTGCCCCCTTCGCTCCCCAAAGTCTTATTGCACTTGGAAAGCCCAAATGAAAAGAATGAGAAGGTGAAGCAGAGACAGATGCAAAGCACTGACAAGAAATACCAAGGAGCAAATCGCTTTTGTTTTTTCATGCCAAAGATATTTGCATTCTTATTTCTCCCCTGGAGGCACAAACCTCTTTTGTTGTCCCACAACCACTTGCACTGCGGCTGCCAGGGAGGATTGCAGCTCTTGGGGAGGGTGACCCGTTCTCACGGAAAAGCTTGTGTAACGGGATATCAGCTCTTTGAGGCCAGACAAGGTGCTTGGCCTTTATCCACACCCCCAAAAGGCAAAATCCCTTGGAGAAAGGGGTTTCCTGCAAGATGAGGAGATATATGACTCCCCAAGGATACCCAAGACACAGTCCCCATTGGTCCCAATGGACTCGATGATCCGATGGGTCTCTTCCAACCTAGTTGTTCTATGATTCAATGCCCAGCACCCGGATTTTGGGTTGTTTAGCATGGGACTCTGAGGGGTGAAGCTGCTGAAGAGGACAAGGACAAGAGCATTGACAGCTTGCTGGAGGCAGCAGCCATTGGACCAGCATTGCCACAAGAAATTAGCAGCAGCTTCTTCAAAGTTGCTGAGTGAAAAAAAAAAAAAAAAAAAAAAAAAAAGCTAATTTGCCTGATTTGATAGAAGTTCTGATAGGAATGGTTGGACTAGAAGATCCAATGGGTTCCTTCCAACCTGGTTGTTCTATGATTCCATGATTCTAAGTTTGCAGTGTTTTGACCCCACTGCCCCTACCTGTGCTTCCCCAATAGCGACTCCCATGGTGAAACAAAAAAAGAAAGGCAAGGGAAGGGACTCCTGCCAAACCAAACACATTGGCTCTTGCTGACGAGTGCGGCACTCAAGAAACATATTTAACCTGGGTAGCTTATCCAGGGTTACGAACCAGAATCACCAGGTTCCGCTTTAACCCAGCAAACTGAGCTGGGGTCTCAGGCCAGCGCTGGAGGGCAGGTGAGGAGGAGTCTGGTCACCGTCCCGCTCTGATCTGTGGGCAAAAGTCACTTTCCCAAAAGCCCTGAGGAATGGCTCAAGAAGGGGCTCCGAAACCTCCCTGGCAGCGCCCCTGAGCTCACAGCACGTAGAGGCCAGCATCAGGATGCAGTGGTAGCAGTGGCTGTGGCACAGTGAGCCAGGAAACACAGCACTGTCAGCTTTTTCCTCTTTTTTTACTGTTTTCAGGGAAATTTAGGGGAAACCCTGAAGTGCTTATTTCTTTAGTTCCATCCCCTTTGCTGGGCACCGTGGGAGACTCTCCGTGCTAGATGTCTGCCCTTCCATACAGGTGAAGAGATGATCCCGCTTCTGGTTTGACTCACGAATCACTACTTTTTCAGCTCCCTGCACAACACCTTTAGAATCATAGAATCATAGAACAACAGGATTGGAAGGGACCCATCAGATCATCAAGTCCAACCATTCCTATCAAACACTAAACCAAGTCCCTCAAGACCTCATCCACCCATGCCTTAAACACCTCCAGGGAAGGTGACTCAACCACCTCCCTGGGCAGCCTATTCCAATGCCCAATGACCCTCTGTGTGAAGAACTTCCTCCTAATCTCCAGTCTGGAGATTAGGGGCCAGGAGGGAGAGGAGGCGACTGGAGGGAAGTGGGGGGAAGTAGAGAGACAGGAGGGAGATGGGGAAGACTGAGGGGGACTGCAGAGAGATGTTGGGGGGCAGGAGGGAGATGGAGGGACAGGAGTGAGGTGGGGGTATATGGGGGAACAGGAGGCAGATGGGGACATTGGAGAGGGACTGGACAGAGATGGGGTCAGGAGGGAGAAGAGGCGACTGGAAGGAAGTGGGGGGAAGTAGAGGGACAGGAGGGAGATGGGTAAGACTGAGGGGGATCGGAGGGAGATGTTGGGGGACAGGAGGGAGATGGAGGGACAGAAGGGAGATGGAGGGACAGGAGGGAGATGGGGGTACATGGCGGAACAGGAGGGAGATGGGGACACTGGTGAGGGATTGGAGAGAGATGGGGGGACTGGACAGAGATGGGGTCAGGAGGGAGAACCATAGAACCACCAGGTTGGAAGAGACCCATCGGATCATCCAGTCCAACCATTCCTATCAACACTAAACCATGTCCCTCAGGGCCTCATCCACCTGTGCCTTAAACACCTCCAGGGAAGGTGAATCAACCACCTCCCTGGGCAGCCTATTCCAATGCCCAATGACCCTTTCTGTGAAAAAAATTTTCCTAACGTCCAGCCTAAATCTCCCCTGGTGGAGCTTGAGGCCATTCCCTCTTGTCCTGTCCTGTCACTTGGGAGAAGAGGCCAGCTCCCTCCTCTCGACCGGAGGGAAGTGGGGGGAAGTAGAGGGACAGGAGGGAGCTGGGGGAGACTGAGGGGGATTGGAGTGAGATATTGGGGGACAGGAGGGAGATGGCAGGGACTGAGGGGGACTGCAGAGAGATGTTGGGGGACAGGAGGGAGATGGAGGGATAGGATTGAGGTGGGGGGTACATGGTGGAACAGGAGGGAGATGGGGACACTGGAGAGGGATTGGAGAGAGATGGGGGGACTGGACAGAGATGGGGACAGGAGGTGACTGGAGGGAAGTGGGGGGAAGCAGAGGGACAGGAGGGAAATGGAGGGACAGGAGAGAGATGGAGGGACAGGAGAGAGATGGGGACACTGGAGAGGGATTGGAGAGAGATGGGGGGACTGGACAGAGATGGGGCCAGGAGGGAGAGGAGGCAATCGGAGGGAAGTAGAGGGACAGGAGGGAGGTGGGGGGACGGGAGGAGATGGAGGGACAGGAGTGAGGTGGGGGTATATGGGGGAACAGGAGGGAGATGGGGACACTGGAGAGGGACTGGACAGAGATGGGGCCAGGAGGGAGAGGAGGCAACTGGAAGGAAGTGGGGGGAAGTAGAGGGACAGGAGGGAGATGGGTAAGACTGAGAGGGATCGGAGGGAGATATTGGGGGACAGGAGGGAGATGGAGAGACAGAAGGGAGATGGAGGGACAGGAGGGAGATGGGGGTATATGGGGGAACAGGAGGGAGATGGGGACACTGGAGAGGGGACTGGACAGAGATGGGGCCAGGAGGGAGAGGAGGCAACTGGAGGGAAGTGGGGGGAAGTAGAGGGACAGGAGGGAGCTGGGGGAGACTGAGGGGGATCGGAGAGAGCTGTTGGGGGCCACGAGGGAGCTGGGGGTGCGTGAGGGCGGTGCGGGATCCCGGAGGGAGAGGCGGGGGGGTTTTGCGGGAGGGGCCGGTGGGTGCGTGCGGGTATCCGTGCGGCTCCGGCAGGTGCCGGTGCAGGGGTGCGGGAGGGGGGGGGGGGCGGGGAGCGCGCTGTCCCCCAGGCTGCCCCCTGCAGCGCCGCCCTCGGCCGCCCGGGCGGGGAGCGGGGAGCGGGGAGCGGGGAGCGGGGCCGGGCGCGCACATGGCGCTGCGGAGCCGCCGGCGGAGACCGGCTGCAGCCGGTATATAAGGGGCTGCGAGCGAGCGCCGAGCGGCAGCAGCAGCAGCAGCAGCCGCCGCCGCGGGACCAGCTGGGGGGGGGGGGGGCGGCGGGGGCCACCGGGGGCCACAAGTCTCCCAGCCCCGCTCGCCCGGCCATGCGCTGCCCCTGAGCCCCTCGCCAGCCCCGCACCCGGTGAGTGGGCTCCGCGGGGACCCGCGGGAGGGGGAGGGACTGCTTCCCTTTTTTCTTTTTTTTTCTTTTTTTTTTCTTCCCTTTTTTCCCCCCTACATTATTTTCTATTTTCCCCCCCAGCTTTATTTTATTTCTTTTTTTTTTATATTTTTTTTTTTCTTCATTTTCCCCCGTCCTTTTCCTTCCCCGCATCCTTTTATTTTTAGCCGGAGCCGGTGCGGCGGCGGCGATGCAGAAATTCAGGTCTGAAATGTTGGGAAAGTGATGCAGGGGAGGCGGGTGGGGGCTCCTCAGCTCTACCATCTTCATTTTTTTTTTTTTTTCTTTTATATCATTTATTCCCCCCCTCCCATCATCATTTCTTTCAATTTCCAAACGCACACCACGCGCCAGCCTTTGGGGTTGGGTCGTTTAGGGGGTTTGGGG
>JAUMJK010001334.1:0-51353 GCA_033558105.1 Coccyzus lansbergi
GGCGAGGCCTGAAGGCGGCGCTGATTGGCTGTTGCGGCGGGGGGGCGGGGCCCGCGGCGGCACTGATTGGCTAGAGGCAGGGCCCGGGGGCGGCGCGGATTGGCTGCCTCGGCGGGGCCGTCGCGCGGCCATTGGCGGGGGCGGCGCGCGCTGAGTCAGCGGCCATTGGCGGGCGGAGGATGGCGGCGCCGCGCGGGGGGGGAGCCCTGGCGGCCGCCGCGCTGCTCGGGGCGGCCCTGCTGGCGGCCGCCACCACCGACCGCGACGGCAACGAACCCTGCCGGGCCTGCCGCGGCCTCGCCGACAGCTTCAGCAGGGTGCGGGGCCGGGGGCTGGCGGGGGTGGGGGGGAAGGGAGGGGACACGGGTGACAGGGACATAGGTGACGGGGGGGGACACGGGTGATGGGGAGGACTTGGGTGACGGGGGGGACACGGGTGATGGGGGGGACACAGGTGATGGGACATGGGTGCTTGGGTGGACTTGGGTGACAGAAGGGGACTTGGGTGACAGGCAGGGATACAGGTGCTGGGGGGGATATGGGTGACAGGTGGGGACACGGGTGGCAGGCAAGGGGACACAGATGACGAGGGAACATGGATGATGAGGGGGACATGGGTGACAGCCTGGAGATGAGGATGGAAGGTGGTCAGGACATGGGTGATGGGCAGGAGGAATGCGGGTGACAGGCAGAGAGGACACGGGTGACCCAAGGGGTGTGGGTGGCGATCAGGGGGATGCAGGTGACAGGCAGGGGGACATCAGTGATAAGCGTGGGACGTGGGTGGTGGGGGGAGACACGTGTGGCAGGCAGGGGGGAAATGAGAGTGACGTGGGGGACACACAGCCTGTGGGGCTGGGGGTGGCCTGACATGGGTGGGTGGCTCCTGGGTAGGGTGATGTGGCTGGGGGGGGTGCAGGGAGCGCACACTGGGGGACAAGGTGGTGGCAGTGCCTGGGGGGGACATTGGAGAGGCTGGAGGTGTCTGAAGGGGCAGTAGCTGGGATTTGGGGAGAGGGCAGCAGGTCAGGGTCCGTGGGATGATTTAGGGTTGCTGGGGGGAGGGAGGACAGGCCAGTGGTGGACTCTACAGGGACAGGGGTTCCTGGGAGTCCCACACCTGCACCGTCCCCTCCGATGCCTGCCCAGGGCCTGGAGCGAACGGAGCACGAAGGCTTTGGTGGGGGCAACACAGCGTGGGAGGAGGAAAAGCTGGCCAAGTACCAGCACAGGTGGGTGCCCCCCGGCCAGGGGACTGGGGGGGCCTGAGCTGCCCCAATGGGACACGTCCTCACCCTGACTCCCTGTCACCACAGCGAGACCCGTCTGCTGGAGGTGCTGGAGGGCGTCTGCACCCCTTCTGACTTCGCCTGCCACCAGCTGCTGGAGCGGAGCGAGGAGCACATAGAGCAGTGGTGGTTCCACGAGTGAGTGTGGGGACAGGGATGCAGGGGGACGGGGATGACAGGGGGCTGAGAGCTGCGTGTCCCCTCTCCCCAGGCGGCAGCAGCATCCTGACTTCTTCCAATGGCTCTGCATGGACCGGCTGGCGCTGTGCTGCCCGCCTGGCACCTACGGCCCTGACTGCCAACGTGAGTAGCTGTGGTGCGAGTGGGGTGCCCGTAGGATGCCGGAAGGGCCAGGAGGTCCCTCTGGCGTGCTCCAAACCCGGCTGCCAGCCGGCTGGTCTCTCCCCGTGCAGCCTGTGCTGGTGGCCCCCAGCAGCCCTGCAGCGGCAACGGGCAATGCGACGGTGATGGCACACGCCGCGGCACTGGCCTGTGTGTCTGCAGCCCGGGCTACGGTGGCCCCTTCTGTGCCGAGTGTGGTGACGGCTACTATGAGGCCTCGCGGAACAAGAGCCACTTGATCTGTGCTGGTAGGCGGGGAGCTGGGCCGGCGGCGATGGGGGCTGTGTGGTTGGGTGTCTGCCCTGCCCGCACTCACCCCTGCTGTGCCCACAGAGTGCTACCGGGCCTGCGGACGCTGCACGGGGCCGGAGGACTCCAGCTGCCTTCGCTGCAAGAGGGGCTGGGTGCTGCACGAGCACCGCTGCATTGGTGAGGGCTGAGGGGACAGCAGGTGCTTTCGGGGCCCGTGGGCACAGCTCTGGGCTTGGGGGTGTGGGCGGCTGTGTCCCCAGAGCTGGGGCTCAGCAAGGCCACCCTCGCTTTCCTGCAGACATCGATGAGTGTGGCACGGAGATGGCGCACTGCCGAGCCAACCAGTTCTGCGTCAACACCGAGGGCTCCTACGAGTGCCGAGGTCAGGCGGAGGAGGACAGGGTTCTGTCTAAGCAGCTCTCCTGTGCTCAGGGGTTCCCCCTTGCCCTAGACTGGGCCGGGAGGGGTCTCCGGCAGTGATCCCAGCTCCTCTTCCCATGGCAGACTGCTCCACAGCTTGCATCGGCTGCATGGGTGCCGGGCCGGCTCGCTGCAAGAAATGCAACAAGGGCTACTGGCGAGATGGAGCTAAGTGCCTGGGTGAGTGGCTTCTGCAGGCGGGAGCCGCCTCTCTCTCCTTCCCACAGCCCGAGCCTTGTCCAAGCTCTGCCTCTCCTCACAGATGTGGATGAGTGTGCGAGCGCCGAGGAGCCGGTGTGCACGGGGGTGCAGGAGGTGTGTGAGAACACGGAGGGCAGCTACCGCTGCGTCTGCGCCAGTGGCCACGTCCGGCGGGGTGGACAATGCGTGGAGGACAAGCCTCCTGGTATGGCCTGATGTGTCAGGGGGATTTCGGGCTGTGGGCGAGGGGCGTGGGGGGCTATTCCCCCCCTGACCGTGTCCCCCCATGAGTGCTGTCCTTGCAGACGCCCCGGAGAAGGGCTTCTTTGACGATGTGACCGATGACGAGGTGGTGGTGCTGCAGCAGATGTTCTTTGGGGTGATGATCTGTGCCCTCGCCACGCTGGCGGCCAAGGGTGACATGGTCTTCACTGCCATCTTCATCGGTGCCGTGGCTGCCATGGCTGGCTACTGGCTCTCCGACCGCAGTGACCGCGTCCTTGACGGCTTCATGAAGGGCAGATAGCTCTGGGGCTGCCAGGTGTGGGCTGGGGGGTGAAGGCTCAGCCAGGGCTGTGGGACTTGCCCCCCCAGGAGGGGCTGCCGAGGCCAGATCCTGCATGCGGTGCTGTGCCCTGCATGCATCCCCCAGCCCTGATAGTCTAGGGTCTCACCACCCTCCCGGCGGAACGAGGCAGGGGTGACTGGTCCCCGGGTTGCAACTGCACAGCTCCCTCGGGCCAGCGCGGTGATGCCGAGCAGAGCGGCAGTGAAGGGGGGACACGGCATGCTGCCCCAGCCCCTTGTGCTCTGGAGGACAGGCCCAGTGCCGCGGCAGATTCGGGGGGGTGCTCTGGCTCTGCCGGGTGCCAGGGTGGTGATGCTGGCACAGCTTGGCCGTGCTGCGTGACCAGCAAGCCTCTCCTGGGCTGGGCTCACTGGTGTGTCCTCCTCGTGCGACTGTTCACTGTGGGGCAGTGGGGGCTGGGTCCCCCCTCTGCCCTGCACCGTGGGGCTGGGAGAGTTGCCCCTCCACTCCTTCCTCCCCACCTCCCTATGCAGAGTCCGTCTCTCCCGTCCCGGGTTGGGGGCTGGTGGCTCCTGCAGAGCAGTGGGGTGGGGGCTGCTCCCAGGGTGCCGTGCTGGCGGGGGGGGCACTGCCAGATGCATGAGTGTGGCCATCGCATTTGTCTGTGGTTTGTCCATCGGGGTGTGCTCATCTGTCCGTGTGTCCATATCTCAGGAAATAAAGCTCTGCACACCCAACCCGGCTGCTTGGAGCCAGGGGGGCTGGGGTGGGGCTAGGGGTGTTGGTGCCCACCGCCGCCTCTGCACGCCAACAGCTCTACCTCCCAACATAAAACTTTTATTTCTCTGGTTTGGCACAAACGGAGCTGCCCAGTCCAGCTCCTCCCTCCTTCCCTGCTCTGCTGGGGCGCAGGATCAGGCCCCCAGACCCCGCTGCTGGGCTCATCCCCTGCGCTCCCAGTCTCTGCCCATCCTCGCAGCTCTCCAGCTCAGAGCTCGATGGTGTCGCTGGAGAGGCTGCGGGTGTCCGTGGCCTTTCCGAGAGCTGGGAAGGTGCGGGGGCCGTCGTGTTCCCAGCTGGGGGGCACAGCGGGCACCAGGAGGGGCGCGCGGCTGGGGGCTTCGTCCAGGGGCAGGCTGTCGGGCGAGGACAGCCCGTGGCGCCAGGGGTTCCAGCTGATCTTCAGTGAGCTGCTGTCCAGCGAGCTGGCCGAGGCGGTGACGGTGACGGTGCCGGTGCCAGGGGGCTGCTGCCGGGGGCCGGGCAGCTCTGTCAGCGAGCTGCACCGTGCCACGCGCCCCGGGCGCGGAGTCTGGGCAGGGGCCAGGGAGCTGCGCAGCGAGGTGCCAGAGCCGCGGCGGGTCTGGCTGAAGAGGCCGTCGTGCAGAAGGTGGCGGCGGCAGAGGGCCCGGTCGATGCTGCGGCGCAGGTCGATGGGCGACGGCGGGCGGAAGGCCAGCTCTCCCAGCGATGGGGACGAACCCTGCTCGAAGGCGGCGCAGGAGCGGGCGACCGCCGCGTTGGGGCACTTGGGGCCGAGCCCTGGCATTCCGGCCGCGGCCGCCCGGGCCTCGTTGCTGTCTTTGAGCGCCCGCAGGGGCAGCTGCTCCGCCGGGTTGCGAATGAGGCTCTTGGAGATGTCGTTGTTGGGTGCCCGCTCCGGGCCGCTGCCGCCGCCGCCCCAGTCGTAGCAATTGTTGGGGTACTCGGGCGCCTCAGCTTTGCGGCCGGCGCAGAAGTACCGCAGCGCCTTGGCCCAGCAGGAGTGGCCGGTGGGGCTGCTGCGGCGGCGGCAGCGGCGGCAGGGGGGCTCGGCGGCGGCCGGCAGCAGCGCCAGCACCGCGCCCAGCTCGCCCACCCGCAGCCAGAACTGTGCCGCCCAGCCGGGCTGGGAGAATCGCCCGGGGGTGCCCAGGACGCCCCGCAACCACAGGGCGCCGTAGAGCTGCAGCCCGCACACCGGCAGCCCCAAGGCCGCCGCTGCCAGCAGCGCCCGAGCCCCCCGACGCACCCCAGGCCCTTCCCGGGGCGCCCGCAGCACCCGCCAGCACCCCCAGAGCCCCACCAGCAGCAGCAGGGCCCCAGCCCCGCAGCCCAGGGCCTGCAGCCCCAGCGCGGCCGTGGAGCCCAGCCTGGGGGGCAGCAGGTCTGCGCCCCCCATCACCCCAACCTGCAGGGCGGCAGCCGCCCCCAGCGCCGGCAGCGCCCTCAGCCAGGCCGGCAGCAGCCGCAGCTGGGCCAGGCGCTGGAGCCGCTGGAGCAGGAGGGCGAAGGCGCTGAGCAGCAGGGGAAAGGGGGCTGTGCTGAGCAGCAGCAGCGCCCGGGGAGGCAGGCGGCCTCGCGCCCCGTAGGGGTCCAGCAGCAGGAAGGCGGCCCGCAGCAGGCAGGCGGCCAGCAACAGCCCGTGTGCCCCTAAAACGTGAGGCAGGTGCGGGAGTTGCAGGATGGCCGCCCCTACCAGCCCAGCCAGGCAGCACAGAGCCAGCAGCAGGAAGACGGCGGCCACCCCGTAGACGTGGGCATCCCAGGAGAAGCCCAGCCGGCGCCGCAGCTCGGGCCACCCCAGCCCTGTGGCATTGGCCCCTGGTGCCAGGGAGGGTCGGCTGGGCTCTGGCTGCCGTGTGGATGGACGCCGGGGGGGTGGCGGCGTTGTTGTCTCTGGCAGCTTCCAGGTGGCCGAGGGGGCTGCGGGACCAGGGCTGTCTGCAGGAGGAAGGAGACGGGCGGTCACTGGGGGATCTCCTTGAATCCTGTGTTCAGTTCTGGGCCCCTCACTACAAGAAGGATGTTGAGGCTCTGGAGCGAGTCCAGAGAAGAGCAACGAAGCTGGGGAAGGGGCTGGAGAGCAGGCCCTATGAGAAACATCTGAGAGAGCTGGGGGTGTTTAGCCTAGAGAAGAGGAGGCTGAAAGGAGACCTCATTGCTCTCTCCAACTACCTGAAGGGAGGTTGTAGAGAGGAGGGAGCTGGGCTCTTCTCCCAAGTGACAGGGGATAGGACGAGAGGGAATGGCCTCAAGCCAGATTCCGACTGGACATCAGGAAAAAAAATTTCATGGAAAAGGTTATTGGGAACTGGCAGAGGCTGCCCAGGGAGGGGGTTGAGTCACCTTCCCTGGAGGTGTTTAAAGGACGGGTGGATGAGGTGCTGAGGGTTTAGTGATTGATAGGAATGGTTGGACTCCATGATCTGATGGGTCTTTTCCCACCTGGTGAGTCTATGATTCTGTCTGAGGGACACCACACACATGGCTTGGTGACCCCCCACCTGCAGCCCATGGCCAGGATGCAGTGGCCGCAGCACCCGCCAGGGGTTGGCAAGAACCTGGGCACATCCCTGACCCTCGCAGGGAAGATGCCACCCACTGGGCACTTAGCACTAATCTCAGAGTAGATTAGAGCCATCGCCAGGCACAATCCTGATTGAAGGTGTCACTGTGTCCAGCTGGGCGGCCCAAGATAGCTGCCATCCCCCTGCCCAGCCCCGATGCCCCAAGGATGGGCTCCCGTGGCATTCCCCACTGGGGACCAAGTCAGTAGGAGTCACCTGAGTGCTTGGTCCTGCCTGTCCCTCCGGTGGGACGTGGCGTTGGCTGTGGGATGGCTTCGGAGGCATTTGGGGTTCTCACGGGGCCCACAGCTCCCCGGACCTGCTGCGGGGAGCCGATGTCCTCCTCGGGCAGCAGCCCTGCGAGAGAGAGAGAGGGCAGAACCAGGCGGTGGCATCTGCAAGGGCTCAAGTTCCCACCAGGGAGTCAGTCCCCCACGCTACGCTGGCTCCTACCTGTGCCAGGGCTGCCAGGAAGGACCGTGCTGGAGGCTGGCGGTGACGCGAGGCTGGTGCCAAAGGCAGGGTGAGGTCCCTGCGGCCCCGTTGGCCTGGGGTCTGTGGGAGAGGTGATGTCCCCAGGGCTGGTGGTGGCATGGCTGAGTGGAGCCCTCCGGGTGCTGCGTTGATGGGCTGGGAGCACCAGGGTCCAGGGCTCAGCCAGCCCCCAGGACAGAGCCGTGGGGAGCGGCTGTGATGCAGATCTGGGCAGAGCTGGGGAGGGGCTGGGGGGCCTTCCCGCATCCTCTTGTCTGCCCACCGGCTGTGTGGTGGTGTGGGGACCACGGGCTGGCAGCGTGCCATCAGGCTGGGGGACAGGGACAGTGCCCAGGGGGCCCAGCCTGCTGCTGGCTGGCGCGAGCTGCGCATCCCAGGGGATGCCCAGGGCTGTCACGGGTCCTGCCACCACTGGCTGTCCCCCTGTGTGGTCATCCGCTGTCCCTATCCCTGTCCCCACTGCTGGCGTGGGGGTCAGGACGATGGTGGACACAGTTGACTGAGGGCTGGGGGTGACACTCTGCCCAGCCGGGGACGGTCCCTTCCCTTCCCAGGGTGACCCCGGGGAGCCTGTCCCCGTGTCTGTGTGCACCTCAGGGCCCAGTGTCCCCAGCACAGCTCTGTAGGGCAGCCAGGTCTTTCCGCGGGGCCTGTCTTGGCCTCTGGCCTCATGTCCTCTCCAGGCGATGAGTGGCTCCTCCACCACAGCCACAGCCTCATTGCCATCCCGCCAGGCCCTGGTGCCACCGCCTGCCCAGCTGGTTCCCGTCTCCAGGGGTGCCCGGGCGGCATCCCCTGCCCGCAGCCATGGGGACCAGGACACGAGGGTGCCGCGGCCCCAGCGCTCGTCCCCGAGGTCCCCAGTGCCGCTTGGGTCCCCCGACGCCTCCCAAGCCAGGGATGGGCCAGGCCACTGCTGTCCCCAGGCAGGATCGTGCAGGGGCTCCCTGCCCTGCCGCGGGGTCCCACCTGGGGACAGCCCCTCCGGTGGCGTCCTCTGGGTGTTGGAGGAGACCCCAGCCACCAACAACAGCCCCCAGGTGACGAGCTGCGTCGTGGCCATGCTGTGTGCCCGGCTGGCCCTGCGGTGACAGAGAGCTTGGTGAGCCAGGACCCCGGCGGCTACTGGGGGGGCTCACACCTGCTGGGGGGCTCACACCTGCTGGGGGGCTCACACTGCCAGCCCTGGGCCCTGCTCCCAGTTGCCACCATCCCTGCTGGCCCTGCTGCTGGTGACCCCATTGGCAGCTTTCCTCATCCTGGTATCCCTGGTGCTCCTTGGTGCTTAGTGCTCCCTGCCCCCAGCATCGTCGGTGTCTCCTCCCTGGTGCTCCATCCCTGTGTCTGCATTCCCACTGTCTCCATTCCCGGTGTCTCTAATCCCCACTGTCCCCATCCACGGTGCCCCCCATGTCCCCATCCTCGTGTCTTCATCCCTGCTGCCCCCATCCCCGTGTCCCCATCCTTGGTGCTCCCTGTGTCTCCATCCCCATGTCTCCATTCCCACTGCCCCCATTCCCACATCTCCATCCTGGCACCTCCATCCCCACTGTCTCCATCCACGGTGGCCCCATGTCCCCATCCTCACGTCTCCGTCCCTGCTGTCCCCATCCCCGTGGCCCCATCCCTGGTGCTCCCTGTGTCTCCATCCCCACGTCTCCATTCCCACTGCCCCCATTCCTGCATCTCCATCCCGGTGCCTCCATCCCCGCCGTCTCCATGCCCACTGTCCCCATCCACGGTGCCTCCCATGTCCCCATCCTCACGTCTCCGTCCCTGCTGTCCCCATCCCTGGTGCTCCCTGTGTCCCCATCCTCACGTCTCCGTTCCCGCTGCCCCCATTCCCGCGTCTCCATCCCGGTGCCTCCATCCCCGCCGTCTCCATCCCCGGTCCCCTCGCTGTCCCCGGCGCCGCTCGCTCTGTCCCCGTTCCCGCTGCCGCGTCCCCCCCCCAAGCTCGGCCGCGCTCACACGCGTCTCCCCGCGCGGGGCCGGTACCGGGGCCTCCCGCCGCCTCCCGCCGCCCCTCGGCCCCGCTACCGGCGCCCCCCGACCCCTTCGGCGGCCCCGCCGGGCCCCCGGCCCCCCCTCCCCTCTGACCTGCGGTGCGGGTGCGGGCGCGCGGCGGGGCGGGCGCCGGCCGGTCACGCGCCGCGGGAACCCGCCCGCACCCGGGGGGGAAACCGGCGATCCGGGCTCCGCGGGACCCGGGGAAGGGCCGGGGGGAGGCGGGGGTGTCCTCCGGTGCGTCCCGCCCGCCCCGCACCGGGCACCCGGGGCGATGCCGGCCCCGGGGGTAATTAGCTAATGAGCTTCGTCTTCCTGCTGGAGAGATGCCGGCCCTGCCGGGGCCTGCGCGGCCGCCGCAACACCGAGTCACACCGGCCCGCGGCGCACCTGAGGGGCCACCGCACAGACCACGGCTCCTTACCTGCATCCCATCTCTCTCCCTGCATCCCACCTCTCTCCCTGCATCCCATCTCCCTCCCTGCATCCCACCTCTCTCCCTGCATCCCACCTCTCTCCCTGCATCCCATCTCTCTCCCTGCATCCCATCTCTCTCCCTGCATCCCATCTCCCTCCCTGCATCCCATCTCTCTCCCTGCATCCCATCTCCCTCCCTGCATCCCACCTCTCTCCCTGCATCCCATCTCTCTCCCTGCAACCCACCTCTCTCCCTGCATCCCACCTCTCTCCCTGCATCCCATCTCTCTCCCTGCATCCCACCTCCCTCCCTGTACCCCATCACCCTGCCTGCGTCCCTTCTCTATGCCTGCATCCCATCTCTCTCCCTGCATCCTAAGGGACCTAAACAGGCTGGAGCGCTGGGCAGTGTCCAACGGCATGAGGTTCAACACGGCCAAATGCCAGGTCCTGCACTTGGGGCACAACAGCCCTGTGCAGAGCTACAGACTGGGAGAAGTCTGTCTGGAAAACTGCCAGGAGGAGAGGGACCTGGGGGTGTTGGTCGACAGCGACTGAACATGAGCCAGCAGTGTGCCCAGGGGGCCAAGAAGGCCAATGGCATCCTGGCTGGGATCAGAAATGGTGTGACCAGCAAGTCCAGGGAGGTGATTCTCCCTCTGTACTCAGCACTGGTGAGGCCGCTCCTTGAATCCTGTGTCCATTTGTAGGCCCCTCACCACAAGAAGGATGTTGAGGCTCTGGAGCAAGTCCAGAGAAGAGCCACGAAGCTGGTGAAGGGGCTGGAGAACAGACCCTATGAGGAGCGGCTGAGAGAGCTGGGGGTGTTTAGCCTGGAGAAGAGGAGGCTGAGAGGAGACCTCATTACTCTCTACAACTCCCTGAAAGGAGGTTGTGGAGAGGAGGGAGCTGGGCTCTTCTCCCAAGTGACAGGGGACAGGACAAGAGGGAATGGCCTCGAGCTCCACCAGGGGAGATTTAGGCTGGAGATTAGGAGGAAGTTTTTCACACAGAGGGTCATTGGGCATTGGAATAGGCTGCCCAGGGAGGTGGTGTATTCACCTTCCCTGGAGGTGTTTAAGGGATGGGTGGATGAGGTCTTGAGGGACTTGGTTTAGTGTTAGATAGGAATGGTTGGACTAGACGATCCGATGGGTCCCTTCCAACCTGGTTGTTCTATGATTCTATGATTCTATGATCTCCCTCCCTGCATCCCTTCTCCCTCCCTGCATCCCTTCTCCCTCCTTGCATCCCTTCTCCCTGCCTGCACCACATCTCCCTCCAGCTGTACTGGAGCCTCCTCAACCCTGATCCCCCCTGTCACTGCCATTGCTCTCCTCTTGCTGAGGCCAGTGGGGACACGTGGCACCTCAGGTCCCCATGGCAGCAGTGTCCCTGTGCTCCTCCCTGCCGCCCCTGGGCTCCCTGAGGGCACACGGGTGTCCTGGGCATGGGTGTGTGTCCAGGGGCTGCAGTGGGGGGGCAGAGCGCAGGGTTTGGGGAATTGCTCTGGCGCCCACAAAGCATGCAGGGCAGGCAGCTAATCTGGGGATTAGCCGCGGGGAGGCCGTGCAGGGGGACAGCCAGGCCGTGACAGGGGCCTGGAGGTCGGTGGGCACCAGGTTGCTGCCAGACATCACCGCTGGTCTCACCCTGCAGCCGGAGCAGCCGCGGTGCCCAGCGTGCGGTGGGGCTGCGGGGAGGGAGCTGCCTGTGCCCTGCGCAGCACAGTCACCAGGGTGCCTCGAGCACAAGGCACGGGTACAGCAGCCACCTCCGCATCCTCAGTGCTGTCAGCAGTTTCCTCCTCTGCCGAGTGACTCACTGGCAGATGAAAAGATGAGAGTCCCGCTCCCTGTCACCACAGCGGCTGCCTGCACAGCTGGGGACTCAGGGCGAGGATGTGACCTGCTTTTTCACACCCCTGTGCCCACAGCCGCCTGGGTTTCACTGGCTTTTGGCCACTGCCCTCTGCCTTCTCCCCAGGGAAGCAGGACAAAAGCACAGTTTAGGAGAAAACTGCCCCAATTACATGCCCATGAGGAGCCCAAAGCGGCTGAGAGAGCTGGGATTGTTTATCCTGGAGAAGAGGAGGCTGAGAGGAGACCTCATTACTCTCTACAACTACCTGAAGGGAGGTTGTAGAGAGGAGGGAGCTGGGCTCTTCTCCCAAGTGACAGGGGACAGGACAAGAGGGAATGGCCTCAAGCTCCACCAGGGGAGATTTAGGCTGGAGATTAGGAGGAAGTTTTTCACAGAAAGGGTCATTGGGCATTGGAATAGGCTGCCCAGGGAGGTGGTGTATTCCCCTTCCGTGGAGGTGTTTAAGGCCTGGGTGGATGAGGTCTTGAGGGACTTGGTTTAGTGTTTGATAGGAATGGTTGGACTCGATGATCCGATGTGTCTCTTCCAACCTGGTTGTTCTATGATTCTATGATTTTGCTCCTTGATGACCACCGTGTGCGTTTTTTGGTGCCACCCTGTGCCCTCCATGGTCCCTTGTGGCTGTGCTGCTCAGGGGGAGCAACCTCAGCATCTTCCCTGGGGAGCTTTGGTGAAAGGTGGGACCAGACCCACAAATCCTCAGCAGCTCCATGGTGGCAAGGGCTGGGGTGGCACCTTGGGGCTCTGCCCCTCTCTCCTGAGAAGGTGGTAGGCTTCGGGGGAGCATTGCTGGCTGCTGTTACCTTAACACCACCTTGGTCTGAGTATTTTGTTTGAAACCCCACTGTGTGGGGTCATGCATGGGCTGCGGAGGGTCCCCAGGGCAGCCCCGTGTTGTTCCCCATGGCACGAATGCTCCATCCTGGGCTGCAGGAAAGCCAGGGCCTGCTCTGGCTCAAGCACAGGGGCTTGCAAACACCTCCAGAGGTCCCTCCAAGCTCAGCCATGTGCCTCTGTGCTCGCTGAGCACAGCCAGGAGTGCTGCACAGGGGCCTGTTCTTGTCCCTGTGGACCCTGGAAAGCAGAGATGGGGAGCCCCAAGGAGCAGGTTTTGCCCAGGAAAGGCTCTACTGGGGTTACTGGAAAGACAGGTGCAGGGGCAGGGGATGAAAATGAATGGCTGCTGTCAACCACCCCCTTCACTGAGCTGGGGGTCCCAAGGCTCTGGGATCTCCTCACATCTTCTTGCTAATTAGCATCACTGAACCGATGCTGAACTGCCAGGGCAGTGGTTTCCTTCTTCAGACAACAGAGAGGAGCTGAAAAGAAATGAGTCTTCCCAGTTCCACAATCCAGGGGAGTTAAACAGCTGAAACCGGATCTTGCCTCTCCTGAAAAAACAATGCAACGATGCTGGACTTCTGTGAAGACACAATGAGTTTATTAAAGCCAGGAAATAAGGATCCCAGTCTCCCCTGCTTGGGTTGACAAGCTCAGACCAGTTGGATTTGTGGTAACAGACTTGTTTCATCAACACCAAAATGCTTCTTGTGATGATAACGTGTCAGATCGAAACTCAAACGTGATACAAGAAGTCACAGCTGGGTACCCTGGCAAGCATCACTTGGTGGTGGAAACTGAGGCTGCCCAGTGATCCCAGTGTTATAAATGCCAGAGTAGGTGAGCAGGCTGGTCCTGTCTGACTTGGAAATCTGCATGTGTGGAGCAGTGGCTCACTCGAGAGGTGCATGGTTCTGGAGGCTGAGAACTATCCACCATCTGCTGAATAAGAATGCTGCAGCTCTTGGCTTCTGCTTGAGAACTACTGCCCTTTAAAAGTGAGTGTTGGAGAATTCCCTAATTAGTTAAGAGATATATGAGGCAAATAAGAGAGTAACTGAATAATTTCCTGAATTTTCTGAAACAAAAAAATTTCAGCCTAAAAGGAGAAGAAATGCAATATCTTATGAACCTGAGATTCTGGGATTCGTCTTTCCTTAGCTAAACCTGACCCTGTCCAAATCTCACAACACCTGGGACAAATCTGAACCTTATAAAAACCAACCAGAACGATGTTACTACTGCCTAGGGAGCTGAAAACCTGAACTTCTAGACATGCAAACCAACATAGAGCAAGAAACAGAGTAAAGCCTGTGGCCGCAGAGATTCTGTTACATCTACCGCATTGAAAAGTAGATCTCGGTGCTAAATCTGATCAAGCTGCACGTCTGTGCTCTGCCAGCCCTCTCCTCCCTGGTGAGAGTCTTGGCAGATTCCATAGGTACTTCTCTGCTGTGTAAATACGACGGTAACTGGAGCCTGCGGCGTCTCCACTGGGAGCAGAGAGGTAAAGTAATACAGATCCCATCAGTTTTCCGAACTCTGGGAGGGCTTCCCCTCAGATCCAACGCCGTCCTTTACAATTTATCAGCCTGGGCAAAAAGACTTCCAAACATCCAGGCAGGAGCCTTGTCTCTGACTGAGCAGGTAACACATCTAAAGGAATGAATTGCAACTGAGGTGGCCAAGGCTGTGCTGAGGACTTTGAACAGGAAACAAAACCCCCTCAGTCAGAATAATCACTATCAAAAACTAAAGAGCAACAGGCCGTATTCTGCTGAGGCAGGTTATTGGCAGGATGTGGTTTCTTCGAGCTTGCAGGGCTTCGGAGACTGAAGCAGCTCATCTGATCTTCACCTACTGAGCTGCACAGGGAAAGTACATTCTCCTGGGGAGAGGAATCCCAGAAATTATGTTTTACACCGGAAACATTTGCTCTTTTTTTAATTTCCAAACGTTTTTTCCTCCTGTCTGCAAGTTGTTGCAGGCTTTTGTTGGAGCAAGGCACTGATGGGAAATTCTTTGTGAGCCTGGACTGAGTGCTGCTGAGGAGCTGCTGACTGGGAGCTGCAAAAGCTGAACTAGAGCTTCCTAAACTGAGGGCAACCGTGTGCCTGGGATGGGGTTTTTTTCTGGAGCTTTCCAACTCAATAATGCCATTTGCCTTCCTTTGCCTCAGCCTACCATCAGCGTGTCGAGAGAGCTCCCCTTTTCTCATAGCAGGGCACATTTTCTTCTTCCCCATTGCTTTATTCCAGGGGATCCTTGTTGGCTTCTGTTTTGCTTTGCTCCCGACAACTGTATTCTCCACCTCAAGGTCTGTGGACGGGTTATCGTCTGTTCGCTCAGACGCATCTTTCTGTCCAGAAAGGTGGCGAAGCTGAGGCTGCCTCTGTTGTGACGGTGCCACAGTTCCAAACCCTCGAGTGCCTCTCCTGATTGCCTTCCTCAGCGGAGTTGGTAGAGGCAGCTCCTGTGGTACAGGACAGTGTTTTTTCTGACTGCCTGCAGAACAGTGACCGCTAGCGCAGCACAGGCAAAGACGGTTAGCATTGCTCATTATTTCTGAACTGTAATTCACCTCCTGCACAGAGGTGTTTGCTCTGTCGTGTGCTGCTGCAGCAGTGGGACTGACTTTTGCTCCTGGAGCTGTGTTCGGGTCACCATCAGGTACACCGTTCCCGGTGACCTGGTTCCTCGTGGTGGAGTCTCCATGCTGCTTTCCCGATGCCATGAGGGGAGACGGAGGCTGAGCCGAGGAGCTGCAAAGACCCCTGCCCTGGCAGCAGGACCAGTGAGCGTTCTTACCATGAGCACAGCCCTGGCACGGGCCAGGGGACGTCTGGGAGGAGTTGTCTGCCATGTGAGGCGAGGGTCTGGCACTGGAAATGAACTCGTGCAGCTCAGCTAAGGTGTTTGGGAGCTTCAGGAAGCCAAGTTCTTCAAACATTTTGAGGTGCTGATCGCTCAGCTGAGCCGGCAGTGTCTCCAGACTCTCCTTCAGCTGCTGGACACTGGATTTCACATTCAAAATCTCCACATCTTTCTGGGGAGACAGTGAACAAAGCAGAAGCAGTAAGCAACTGCATTTGCGTTAAGTTTGCAAATCTAACTGCATTAAACAACGCAATAACAGTATTCAGACAAGGAAATACTAGGTACTATGTGTCAGTTGAACCCCTTAAGTCATGTATCAACCCAAAGACAGCAATTTCATAGAATCATAGAATCATAGAACAACCACATTGGAAAAGACCCACAGGATCATCGAGTCCAACCATTCCTATAAAACACTAAACCATGCCCCTCAGCACCTCATCCACCCGTGCCTTAAACTCCTCCAGGGAAGGTGAATCAACCACCTCCCTGGGCAGCCTGTATCTCCCTGTGTAATACATGGCCTCAAACTGTCCCCAAAATATGAGGTTTGGGGTTGGGGCACATCTCTAACCCGCTGTGACACCCTTTCTCCCAGGACTGCTTCCTTCTCACGCACTGGCATGACACATCCTTGCTGAAAGCAATTCTTGCAGCAGGGTCTTTGTAAAAACCAGATGGGCCCAGGAAGTTTCTGACAGTTCATTTTTTTGTTTCTGCCACTCACTTGTTCTTTTTTTCACCTCTTTTTTTATTCTTTTCCCTGGGAAGCCATCCTGCTGAAGGGACAAAGCACTGCTGTCCCCTCGCAGATATGCACTGTGCCACCAGTGTGAGGGAGCAGTGCTTCATCCTGGGCTGCCACCACAGGGCACTGTTGGGCTCTCTTCTCACTGTCCAGAGTCTCCTCAGCGCTTGCAGCACTGTTGCCAGTGCTTGAGTAAGCACCAGGCAGTATCTGGCCCAGAATTAGCATGTTAATACGTCTTTCTCCCTTCATTATAACAGCAGCAGCCTAGTTTATAATCCAGCATTTGAAGGCAATTTAATATTCAGCGAGTGTTTTAAAGAAGCGGGAGAAATTCAGAACGAAGATTCAGAATAAAAGATTAATTTCTGCACTTACGGCTGCAAGTCTCCGCTCCATCTCCAGCAGCGCCTGCTCCATTTGGCTTTTATCTGCCAGAGCTTTCAGCACCGAGCCACAGTGACTTTGAAGAGCATCTTGCACTAAACAGGGAAATCAATAAAATCCACATTTGGCCTTTCATTTGTAAATGTGAATAAAGTATTATCAATACTATTGCTACTTCCTCCATGGCTTGGCCTGAAATATTTCACTCTGCTGTGCAACGCTGGTGATTCGCCCACTGAGATCTCCCCGAGCGATGAACAATAGGGTAGATGTTTAATGCAAAGCATTTGAAATTTATAAGGTGTTTTGTGTAGGCCAAACCTCATTTACTGTGCTCTATTAATACGGCAGCTGGAGATGAAAGGCTACGCGGAGCTGCAAAAGGTGGTTGGCTCAACACAAGGAAGGCTGCAGCTCGGTTGTTTACCAACAGCACAACAGGCCTGGCCACAGGAGGGGGGGTACAGTATAGCTGACCCACTCCGGAATAACCAGCCCGATTCTGGAACCAGCTGGTGGTAAATGGGAGATTGAACATGTGATGGGAAGAACAGCATTGCTGATAGCAGGAGAGACAATCAGGAGCGTCATGGCTAGAAGTGCATCCAGAGATTGAAAAACACAGGAGCCTGGTAACTGAAAGAAAGGTGCCTGAAGGGATAGTGGGAAACTAGAAAGGAGTGTGCAAAGAACTGCAATTTCCAGTTGCTGGGCAGAGGAAGAGGTGGGATCAGAACTATCTGAACCAGAGAGCTCTGCCCAGCACTTGGGTAGTTTCAAGTGGAATGCTGGAAGGCAGTGGGGACCCCAGCAATGTCCTGCAGGGGCAGAGAGATCCTGGAAGGGTTTAAATTGGAGAAAGATGCTCTTGGCTTCATAGAATCATAGAATCATAGAATCACCAGGTTGGAAAAGACCCATCGGATCATCAGGTCCAACCATTCCTATCAAGATCATGGTGCTCCTGTTTAGTGTGGACATTTACACAGCAGGGAAGGAGTCAGTTATGTTGAAAAAATGATAAAATTAGTTATTTTTGCTATATGATTGGAGAATGATGTGACTTCCCCTAGGAAGATGCAGCTATTCTTCTAGGAGCCACTGCTGCGCCTGATACACTACAGCACGGGAACAGGGAGATGAAAAATCCTTAGCAATCTTATGGAAGTTTTTCTTTTAAATCGTAAATTAGGATGGAAAAAAAGAACTGTTTGCTAGACTTGTCTGGTCTTTGCTGGGAACAGCCCAGGAGGGCGTGTACAGTTGGTGTGGTTGGGTTGGAGCATTGGCTGGTTGGAACAAAACAGGATGCAAAGTACTCCTGCTAAAATAACACATTGCCAAGCCAACAGGCTGGGATAACTGAAACTCTGGAATCCTGGAGTGGGACTGCCTGTCCAAGAAAAAGCTGAATAAAGTCTGCACTCCAACAAGTGGCTACGAGAGCTCTGCAATTAATTAATCCTCTTTTACTACAGATCCAACGCGCTTGCTTGACTTTGGTGTTGGTGGAGCTGAAAGCCCGGCTGAAGCTATTCCCGAACGTGGAGTATTTATCTCAGCTCTTCAACATGGTTGGACTAGAAGATCCGATGGGTCCCTTCCAACCTGGTTGTTCTATGATTCTATGATTCTATGATTCTTCAGTGCAGCATCTCTCGCCCCAGAGGTGTGTGCTCGCAGGGTCACAGAGTACTCGGGATCTCTCCTCCTCCTGCCCACCTATTTTCATTAAGCTTGCAGGGACTTAATTAGCTCAGTGAGCTATGTCCTCCTGTCAGACTCTAGATGAAATTGGTCAAAGAGTTACAAACTATTAGAGAGAGGCAGGGAGAAAGCGATCATAAAGGCTTTGAAAAAATAGGGATATTTTTAAAAAAAGGCACATTTGGGAAGGAAGAAAGGAAAGAGATCTGAGCAATTATGGGCTTACTAGTTTGCTCTCATACTGTGCAAGGTTTTAGAATAGACCTTAAGGGAAAGAGTACTCAAAGACATGGAGGGAATAAAAAGGAACAAGGTTTTATAAAAGGTGGATTGTGCCTTACTAAAGTAATACATCAGAATAAGAGAGGTGATTTCTTAGACAAAGGCAATGCAGTGGTCTTTCTGTAGATTCAAACAAAGCTTTTCAGTGGAAGTTGTCACATAATATGAAAAAAGCTAAGAAATATTAAGTGGATAAGCCTCAATTAAAGGGAAAACATCAGCTCATGAGAGAAGTGGCAGGAGAGGACGGGATGACTTTGGAAGGTGCTCCTCAAGACACGCTTAAAATCTGCCATAGTCACCTGGGTGCAAAAGCCAGTGAGCATTTAGGTGATTATCAGGTGACACAGAGACACAAATGCCAGCACCAAGGGCTAGAGGTGAGACAGAGCAGAGTGGGGTGCAGGGTGTGCACTCCCTGGCCGACGGGAATGGCTCTGCACCCCAGGGTGGCTGGAAGCCCACACGCAGTCCCAGTCCATTGAACTGGGACACGTGCAGAGAAAAGCTACAAGATAATTAAGTGCTTAGGTGATAATCTCTTATGAAAGGAGATTGAAAGTGTTTGGCTTATTCAGCCACGCACACCAGAGGTGCCTGGTGGCACAGAACGGAAGGTGCTGCTGAGGTGTAGCAAGGCTGATGCTTGAAGGACAGAGTGCCTGCTGAGAACGGCAGGGAGCCCCTGTCAGGCTGTATTTTAATCTTTATTTGCCTTCCTCTGAAGGAGCAGTGCTTGGGAGCAGTTCACACTGCTGTCATCTGTGAGAAGGAGCCCTACAATTGCCTCATCCATGTATCTTCCTCACATGCGTCAAGTTAAACCTCCTCCCGGACCCAGCCTCAGGGGGAATTATTCCATTTTATTAGGATGCCCATCATCCCACAGCTTTGTCTTGTTCTCTGTAGGAGTGCGGCTGATTTCTGAGGCTTATCTGCACTTACTTCAACTAATAAGCTCTCTGCTGCTGCATGCAATTTGGTTGCCCCTGCTCTTTCTCTGCTGTTTTTAAGCTTTTAGTCTTTTGCTCTGACAGATTTAGACTTTTTTTTTAACAGATCACCAGAGGAAAGCTGTGGCTTTCAGAATGGGTTTGAAACATTGGAATAAAGGTTTGAGTGGGTCCTTTTAGACTTCGCATCTCATTGGTTAGACATAAGGGCTACCTGCAATCAAAGAAGAGGTTTATGGGCAGTCTGCCAGCCCCCTCCTGGCCTGCAAGCCTATAGAGAGGAGGAAAGCAGCAGTGACTGAAGGAGGAAACTCCTTCCATGTCACTCCATCACCTTCCATCTCTGCATAGTGAGGGTACAGGAAGGCCAGCATCATCAAGCTTACCTCATCTTACTGCTCTTCCTCATGCACTTAATTTTAGCTCAGAATTATTTTTAAAACTTTCTGATTTCCCTGATCTGTCTGTTCTCTTACAACATGGTATCCTCACTCTAAAAATAGCACTGCATCCACCGGGCTTGTGATCTGCACATACGTTTGACTCAGCGAGCTGCAGGCAAGCAACCAGCAGCCAGTCCTTTGAAGGCGTTTCATTTGTACGTGTAGGAGTATTCTGCAGAAAAAAACCCCTCAGTACAGAGGAGGGGCACTATCCTTCCCTCTCTGGCTCCCATACCAGAGGAGTGTTCAGACTTGTCAAACACTATGAAACAAAACAAAAATGAGCATTAGTCTAGCCCTAAATATCAGGCTCTGAGATGGCCAAACTAGATCAGATCAGACCCTGTTAGTCAAGTCTCTTGTCTTTGAAAATGATCAAGAATGGCTGCTTCAGAGAAAGTTTTCTTCAAACAAACCCTGCAGCAGATAGCTGTTGAATAACTTGATCATAGAGGGAAGATCTTTACTCGGTTAATGGGTAGCTTATGTATAGACTTGTGCCTCTGAAGGTGTTTTACTCTAAACAAAGCAGTTTTTTACAACATAGAACATGGCTGTGTTTTGGTTTGCTGTACCATTGGTTTTGGATGATGCTGTTTACATTAATAATATATGGAATGTGAACTCTGGCATGAGATGAAAGGCTGTAGGATCTCAGGGTGGGTCTGCCACCCTGTGCTGCAGAGCGTTCCCCACAAATCAGCCTGCACTCGGGTGCAGCTGCGCTCCTAACACCTGAAAACTACATACAGCCTGAGCAGCCAAGGGAGGGAGCGTCAGCCTCCCAGCCTTGGAATATTAAACAGCTACTGCTTCTGATGCCTATCTATCATCATTTATGCAACTCATCCTGAGATTGGCACTGACAGGGCAGAGGCTTTAAATAACACTTTGGAGAGAGATTGGCTCCTCCACACTCTGGTTCAACAAGGGAAACAGGAGGTTATATAAAACTGGTAAGACACGAGCAAGGAAGATAGCTATGGAGCTTGGTAGATCACTGCATTTTCTGGGCAGTAAGTGAGCTGTGATAGAGGGTGAGACGTTTCATAGAATCATAGAACAACCAGGTTGGAAGAGACCTATCAGATCATCGTTTGAGCTGCCACAGCTGCATCCTGTTCAAGTATACCCTGAATAATCAGCTGGTTTGTGTCTCTTTATCCTGGCTCCCCTTCTGCAGCACAGCAGAAAGCATCTGCAACAGAGAACCACGGGATGAGCTGCCCTGGTCTCAGCCTGCTCTCTGGCAGGTAGAACACAGGTGTGGCACTCAGAAAACACTCAGGTGAGGCATTGAGAAGTTCCAGTATTCACCAAGACAGCCACACACCTTCTCACCATCCATGCTGAGGCGTTTTAGATTCTTGTTAGACCCCTAATCTCAACAACTTTCATTGCCAGTCGCTGCACAGCTAGTGAGCGCCTGCATGGGAAAGAGATTTCCTTTATCAGTTTTAAATGTTTTGACTTTTCAACCGATACAGAATATAAGGGAGTTTGGACTGGGTGTCCCAGTCTGGGCCGTGCTGTTCACAGTAAACAAGCTCAAATCCCACTGTCATAAACACAGCAAATTTCCCAGGAAACCTTGCCAGCAACTACTGGGCTTCCGGAGTCTCAGAGCAAGTCATGTTTGCAAACTGTCCACTAGGCACTGTATTTTGTCAGAGAATTGCTAGCTCCTACCTCTGTAATGGACATAGTTCATCTTATTTTGTCACCCTTGCTAGCAGGAGCACCAGAGGATTGGTTGTGGTGTGGTGGCTGTAATGTCCTTCTCGTTTGCAATGAAGTCAAGGTGGTGCGGAGGATATGGCTGTTACGAGTTGTCACAGCTGGAACTACCAGATACCAGAAAAGCAAAGCAGTTCAGCAAGGTCTGAGCTGTGAAAATTGGGATTTGTATGAAAAGCCAGAAAGTTTTGATGGTAGTGTGGGTATATAAATGAAAATAAGAAAAATATAATAATAAATTAGTTACAGGAGCTGAAATCAGAAGGAAATGATGAGCAGGCAAGTCAACTAGAAAAACCTTACGTAAGGTGGCAGAACTGAGGACACACGGTGTGCTTGCCTCTTTCCATCTCTGTGCACAGCTCGCTGAGGTGTGTGCAGGGAACAGAGCAGCTGTGCCTCTGCGGAAGCTGCTCAGGCAAATGTTCTCCCATCTCCAGTGCCAGACAGCTCTAGCCACTGTGCACAAGCACATATGAACAAACCCTCAAGGGAGAACATTTTTTAATCTTACTGCGCAGAGCATGCCAGCTCAACAGCATTTGGAGATGCATTGGAAATATATTTTGGAAAAT
This sequence comes from Coccyzus lansbergi, assembly GCA_033558105.1. Taxonomy (NCBI): domain Eukaryota; kingdom Metazoa; phylum Chordata; class Aves; order Cuculiformes; family Coccyzidae; genus Coccyzus; species Coccyzus lansbergi. Next base: position 21,715 of record JAUMJK010001334.1, read on the forward strand.
ATTTTCTGTTTTGTTCTCACCCGGTGCCTGTGCAGACAGTGCCAAGTGCTCTTGCTGCCCGCTGCTATAAACAAGGCCTGTGGTACTCTTTGCCTGCTTTTAAAGAAGACGGTCTTGATTTGAAGTTCCACCTTTCTTTGCTTTTCCGAGCTGTTTGAATGTCCTAGTGTGGTACTTCTCTCTTTGAAGAGAGGCTCTTCATCTTCTGCATTCCTCTCCTACATGTGAAATCCTCCACTGATGATGGTTTAACATATCTCTACCGTGTCACCCACATCCCAAAGGACTGTATCATCAGTCACTGGCATTCAGTGCTTTATCAACTCTGAATGTAACTCTTTATCACCTGAGTTTTGGAATTTTATATCATTTTTTCAAAGAAATTGCCTCAGAAGGGACGTTTTCAAGGCACTAGTACAAGTATTTATTTAGTAGGAACTTAATTACCCGTCACTGTGATATCAGTCAAATGGCAGTGTTTATCAGCAATTAACCAGTGACAGCTGAACCTCCCAGAAATATAAAAAGAACAACATTGTGGAGTATGTGATGATTTTCATTATATATTCAGCATTCTGCAGCATAATACATTACAGAAAGTGCCAATTTTTCTTTTCAATTGCTTTGAAAATCTAGCAGCAGGCACCTCTGGGAGGTTTCTCATTTCATTCAAAGCACATTTATTTAAAACGGGGATGGAAAAGGCACGGGACAGCTGAGCAAATGGTATGGAATAAAGAGGGGCAATCGTGAACAATAGATTTGATTTTCAGTGCCATGACAACAATTCTTGTGCAAGAGGTATATGAAAATAGTCAGAGTACTGCTGCAGAGGGGACAAGTTGAGGCACTGAAGTAATTAGGATATCGGCAAATGCATGATAGGAAGCTTGTTGTGCTGGCCAAAGCAGATAGATTTCTGCTTATGCTAAGATCCCACCAAAGAGCACTTGCCAAGCACAGCAAGGGAGTGTTCTTAGCATAACAAGACTGGTATTTCGAATGAAGCTATCACAGCCTCAAGCAGAATGCACCAGACCCTGCTCTTTTGCCTGAGGGGGCTGTGTTGAGTTAAAGAATAACTGTCAATGCTGAGCCTCGTGGAAGCCCCATTTTGTGGTCCTGTAAATATTATAGTGCTTTTGTGAAGGTTTGCTGCCTTGAAGTCTCAAGGCATAACTCATTTCACAATTCTTGTGTGTGTTAAATCCAGCCTCTTGCTCCTGCACAGAGCAGGGCAAGCACAGAGCAGAGTCCTGACAGGGTGTTGATAAAAAAATAATGCCAGGTCTAAAAAGTAACGCACACCCAAAGGCTCAGATCTAAGGCAAATTAGAAACATTTTCTCTGAAGCACTTTCCCTCAGACAAAACTGCTGTCACTAGCCAATTCAGAGGTGAGGCTGTTCAAGAGCATTTTCCATTATTGGCTTTTTTTGGGAAGTCACTTTTTTATCATGGCAATAGCGTGCTTCACGATGTGCTTCTTACTCAAGAAATCAACAGTACTAGTTTCGCTCATATCTCATACATAACCACTTCAAGTGCAGAAGAAGGATGGAAGACTTCAAACTAACACGTGAAAATCTGAGAAAGCCCTAAAAACCGAAACTGGGTAGTCAGGATAAAAATATCTAAGTTATTTTTACTGTGTATTCCATTAGTGCTCCAGATAATCTAGAAACGATCATACTCGGGCAGAATACAAAACCAGAGAGGTGCAACACCTAAGCTCTCTGACATAGCACAAGAGAAAAGAGAAAAGGAATGGACAAATAGGCAAGTTCATACCATGGACAAGTCTTATTTGCTCTTCTCCACTGCGAAGGGTTGCTGTGAGTGGCGTGACCTGCCTAGTTCACCCCTGCCTGGAGGCAAGACGCTGACATTCAGCAGTTTGACTGTGCCCTCTGCTGTTAACAGAAATAAAAAAAGGACTTACGTGTCTTGGAGATGGTTTCTAGGTGCTCCGAAATGGATTGGTTTCTCGAGTCAAACATTTCTCCAAACTTGTCCAAGCATGCTTGCAGCTTCCAAAAAAGGTAAATGAGAAAATTAACGCATTGCCCTTTCTTCGTTTGCAGAAACACAGCCCTAAATGTAACAGAACAACTACTGCAACTCATGGTATGGAACACCCTGAAAATGGTTATTTATCTGTAGCTTGGAACAGTTTCTCCAGCTGTTGGTTGCAACCCCAGAGGAGATCTGGAGGGGCTCAAAAGGCTCCTGAAATGTTGCAGGAGTCTTAACAGGTTTTGAAACAGCAATACGAACCTGTAAAAAAACCCCACTAATAATAACATTAATCAAAATAATTATAAAAGTGTTGGGGGAGACACCTTCGTCTTTAGATGGTAAGACCACACTAACATGTTCCCAGGAGCAGACTACACTCTTCAGGCAGAAGGAAAAAAGAACTTTTATTTGCAGTCATTACAGCCCATTCTTGCTCCAGAGACCCAGAAGAATTCCACTGCTAACCCTGAAGCCCTTGACCCTATGGACAGGCCAGAAAGACAATGGTATATGCAAAAAAAATTGACAGTTGTTGGTATAAAGTACTCGAGTGCTCAAGACAAATAGTGTAATAATTCAAATATCAGCACAGTAAACGAGAGAAGGTGAACGCTCTGCAGCATTTCTAACTCTGCATTATTCTGCAATCTGAATTGGAATTAACTTACCCCTTGAAGCTTGTCTTTGATACTTGCAATAAAGGTGCTTAAAACTTCTCTAAAATGAAAAAAAAAAAATCCAAGCATAAACGAGACATGTAAGTTACTGAAATAGGCAGAGACTGAAAAGATTACAGTAAACATGAGACATGAAACACTGCAGGGCTTAAGCACAGAAGTGTGCTGACTGCAGGGGGTGTAACCCTTTAAAGTCTTGCTTCAGGGAGCATAACCCTTACGTGTTTTAGGAAAGTATGGATTCTGATTTGTACAGTAATTAAAAAACCCATATATACACATGCACATATGTCTTACATACAGGAAATTATATTATTTTTTTAAACTCTCCCATTTGGGGCCTAGAATTTATGCCTCTCTTGAAAGTTTTAGTTGGCATTTACACAACTGTCTTTTAGCTGATGGAGTGTTACCATGATGCCACCTGCTCCAGAAGGACCCAGCATCAGCAGAGGTGATGTGCCAGTTGCTGGGTACATGGGTGTTGTATTTGGACTAAAATAAGGGGGCGAAAAATATGGGAAAAACTTCAGTATCAACAAAGCCCAAGTCAGGAAGAACAAATACTGCAAATCCTTCTCTCCTGAGATTATGCCTGTGGCTTCTATTATGCATCCTTTTAAGCTGAGCGAGCCTACCAGGAAGCAGGCTATGTTCATGATTAACCTATCGAATCAAAATGCAAAAGCGGTTGCTAAGCAAAGTGATAAACTGTTTCCTGTCTGAAGGTTCAGGTCATTTTAAATCAACCATTTAGTGATCCAAATTGCAACAGCCAGAAAGGTGGAGGCCAGGTAGAGTCTAGTTATGAGATTTAAGCAATGCTTCTGAAATCTTTCTAGCCTTATGGAAAAGAAGATATTCATTTTATTAGTCAAACTTGTGGGGGATGCAAACTGATAAATTATACGTTTATCTTTGTAAAGATAATATAGCTGTTTCCATAAACAAGCTTCTAATCTGGGAGTGCGTCTGGAGTGTAGGAGGGAGCATAATTCATTTAAAGAAGAAATGAAGGTTAATTAAGAGCTCTGCCTAAACATTTAAAACTATTTGTTCATTTCTCATAATTCACTTAAAAAATCCTCCTCTTCCCTAATAGGTACAAGGGAATTAAAGTTTGCCTTATCAGAAGCATCGTGCCCTTTGCAAAAGAGAGAGAGGTACATAGCATGGTTTAATCAAAGGCTCTTAATAACAATGCATTTCATTTTGGATGTTACATTACAAAAGGTACAGTGCCAAGAATTATTTATAGGTGCACTGGGGAGTTTGCCATTTCATTTCATTTTTTGAGCTTGAAATGGTAGCTTGTTCCTTCAAGTCCTTTAGGACCTACCTGTGCATTTTATTCTTAAAATCTGACAAGGAGCAGATGCAAATTACATTAGCTAATTAACACTTGTCTGTTACCAAAAAACTCAAAATATAAAAATCTTGTATACAAGTAAAATCCTAGAGCTATGTGCAGATCTATAAAGGTTTAACCATTGCATCTCACACTGCACAAAGGATGTTTGGCAATACATTCCTCTGGCCTAAACGTGAAGGCTGACCTCAGAATCCCTTTAATCAGTCCCCACATAGTCTATAAAATTTTGAGAAATACAGGCTCTTGCAGAGAATCAATACAGAAAAAACCTCTGCTGATTAGATAAAGAAGGACAAAGATAAATTCAGGTTAGAGTTATGTTGTTCCTTGTGGTTTATAGCTGAGTGTGTTACATAAATCACATTGCAAATAAACCCTGTTCTCTTATCCTGTGACTCTTTCCAGTCAGAGATTATTTAAAACCTGAAAAGATACTTTTGTTGGAGAAATAAGCAGCTACGTCACGTATGATTTTTAATAGGAGAAGAAGGAGCTGCAGGGAGTGATAACCAGCAGCACAGAAAGAATTTCCAGTGGATGTCTACATACCGATCGTATTTGTCCTTTATTTTGTTCTTATTCAATTCAAAATTTTCCAAGACACTTTTCACCCTTCCAGCACCAAAAATAAATGAACCTTTTTCTTTCGTGTCTTCATCGAATAACTGTGGTTTTGTCTGGTATTTGGTAAAAATACTGGGCTCACTCTGTTGCATAAAAGAAAGAAAAATGGTAAAGGATAAAAATAATCAGAACATTAATTAGGAAAACCCATTTGTGTACCAAGCACTTCGCAGGCAGAGATCATAGCGATTAGATGTGACAGATTAGGCTGCACGAGCAGATTAAGGATTTAATGAGATTATGGCTCACTTAGTGTGCCCTGTTAGATCTACTCATCGTGGAACTGAAACCATCCTGAATTCCTGCAGACTCGGGCTTTTCCCTCATCTTGAGGATTTTCAGTTCATTATGATTGTCAGGGGTGTGGATTCTTTTGCCTGTATGTTCAACACAGAGACTAGAAATGAATTCTAATGCTCCTGGAATTGTCACCAGGAGAGCCCTGTGTAGGAATCTAAAGAAAATCCTATTGAATTTCCTGGTGGGTGACATCATTTTTGCTGCCAACCAGCAACATCACCAGACTGCGGATGAGTTTTTCACATGCTTCAATAAACATTTCAGAACAAGAAATTTAATATTGTTATGAAAGCTGTAAAGACCTCCCTCATTCTATAAACTTTCCAGACACCGTGTGACTGAAATGGAAATGCCTTTTCCTTAAAAAGTAAGAAAATGCAAATTCTGTTATATTTTCTTCTTCAATCGTGAAGAGTGAATTTCCTTTTTTGTGTCTGCTGAAAAGCTGCTGCAGTTAACATACAAGATCTTTGGCAAAATGCGGAGGACAGCAGATAGGGGCTGGAGCTGAAGGAAAGCCTAGGGCCACTGAGCTGTCACCACTGCTCTTTCCTTGTAATTGCTGTGAGGTGTCTTTATTCAGTTTTGATGGTATCTGTTAGCAGTGCAGGAACTATTTTAGTGAGGCTGGTAACATTAGAAATCACATGCTGTAGGAGAAATATTCTGAGTGTAGAAGCTTTTCAACCAAAACCATTCAAGCACATACCCTGACAACAGTACAAGGTAATTTTCAGTCAGTACTGAAGTAAATACTGAATAGCTTTGTCACTTGCAGAAAGCTACTGGAGAGGAACACAGTATTTTTCAAAGATGAATAGATGTGATATACTCCCTTAGCTAGGTGGTCTAAAGTCATTAGCTTTAATGTTATTTGAGTAATTTAAAAATGTGATTAAAGAAAATAAACCCAATCTCAACAATTCTTTATAGTAACATGTTATGAATACCAGGGTTTTGGCCAACCAGGTTCATAGAATCATAGAATCATAGAACAACCAGGTTGGAAGGGACCCATCGGATCTTCTAGTCCAACCATTCCTATCTAACACTAAACCATGTCCCTCAAGACCTCATCCACCCGTACCTTAAACACCTCCAGGGAAGGTGACTCAACCACCTCCCTGGGCAGCCTATTCCAATGCCCAATGACCCTTTCTGTGAAAAACTTCCTCCTAATCTCCAGCCTAAATCTCCCCTGGTGGAGCTTGAGGCCATTCCCTCTTGTCCTGTCCCCTGTCACTTGGGAGAAGAGGCCTGCTCCCTCCTCTCTACAACCTCCCTTCAGGTAGTTGTAGAGAGCAATGAGGTCTCCTCTCAACCTCCTCTTCTCCAGGCTAAACAACCCCAGCTCTCTCAGCCGCTCCTCATAGGTTCTGTTCTCCAGTCCCTTCACCATCTTCATCGCTGTTCTCTGGACTTGCTCCAGAGCCTCAACATCCTTCTTGTGGTGAGAGGCCCAGAACTGGACACAGTATTCAAGGTTGCTACTTTCTCCAGTCACATTATATTTATGTATCAAGAGGATAACTCGATTCCTGCATTACTAACATTTGTGAGCATTACCACCTGGTTTCAGCATTTCCCATTAATTTTGAATGGTGGCTGTGTGCCTGCACAGGGCTGAGCGAGAGCGAGACTCACGTCCTGGGAGTTGTGCTGTCCCGGTTGCGTGCCCAGCTCCAGAGGTGCCACTGCCAACTGCACATTCTCCGGGCAGAACTGGGAGCCGAAGAGCAGCTGAGAATCGCTCAAACTTGAGTGCTCGCTAGGAGCGCTGCTCCGGATGGAAAACTTATTAGACCTGAAACAGGGCAGAGTAAATTGTGAATGAGTCTTGAGCAATTAAAAAAGCCAACTATAACTCCTTACACATCCTGCTGGAACTGTTTAAGCATGATCCACGCCAACATCTTCATTTCCACTCTCCACTTGGAGGGCACCACCCTACAACTGGATAATATTTAACAGCATGCTTGTGATACACCAAGCAAACTGTCCCATCTTACTCTGCACTCACCTTACAAGGTAGAAGGTGTTTCTCCAGTACATCCTGCACACAGAAGGCTGAAGCCAGGACTAGCCACCTAACTCAGCTCACCCTGCCTGCCTGGTCCGTCAGTCCAACATTAAGGACAACTTGGGGTTTGCTCCTAGCAAGTGCCAGCTCTCTCCCTTTTCACTACTCTGTGTAGTAATTTCTGCCCTAACTCAGATGCTACTCGCCTTATTTGGAAGGCACTTGCAAGAGAGTAAATATTTCTGACTGATAGATAACATCCCTTGGGCACTTATCCTCCAGATGCCTTCAGTCTGACAACAAATAAATAGGTAGCATATGGCTGCACAAATCAATCCCAATTATTAGACATATTTCAGGTTTAATATGCTACTCAAAAATTCCCTTCTCGCTGCTGACTGTTGCCCAAATAAACCTTTTGCAACTCGGCTTGACTTTGTTTACGTTGCTCTGATTCTACTCCTCTTCAGAGGAGTTTTTACTGCTTTATGAACTAGGCTTGTGGCACAGTACCAGCTTCCCTCAGACAAGGGTTTCCCTGCACAGCTGCACTGCCTCTCGTTGTGTTGGAGGCTGGCATCAATCTTTTGCTAGCAAAGGTACAGACTTTTTTCCATTTTCACATAATTGCTATTCCATTGCTCCACATCTACAAGGTCCAACAGAGTGCTTAGGCTAGATCCAAAGGTAAGAAAAGCTGGGACAGGTTTCTACACTCAGTTCTTGCTGGTTTTTAAGCTACCAAAATGGAGACATGTGAGGCTGCCTTTGGAACTGGGAATTACAGATCAAAATTAATGAAAAATGCTCTCGTGCATGGTTTTCCTTCTATCTCAAATCACATAACCAAAGGAGAAAGAACAGGAAACTAATTAATGTGTATAACAAAAGATGATCACCCCAACATTTATTAGCAGTGACGTGTTTGGTTAATCCCCAGCTCTGGAAGGAGCCCAAACATCATACAAACCACAGAGAAGGGATTTAGCAGCAGTACTTGAATGGCTCAGTCTCCCTCTTCAATAAATACTGGTGTCAGTGGCAATATCATATTAATATTTTTGGCTTTGAGCTCACTGAGTACACTGAGCTGCAGGCAAAAATAGACGAGATATGGGTTTCTGGGTTCTCAAAAAGCCTGATAAATCTGTCTGAATTCAAAACTTGCCCCTTGATCTGCGTGTGGACCCCAAATTAACTAAAAAAGAAATCTGAATACAACTCCTACTATCAAAACTTCTTGTTTGCATCTCAGCAAAGCTTTGTTTAAAGAAAAAAATCCAGCCAGCCTGTCAGGGAGAGATAGGCTCACATGGGCTGCCGTGACCCCATACGGGCAGGACCCCTGCTTGCAATGTGGGCAGCACATCTCCTCTGCCAGTTTTCTCAATCTGCCTGTCTTCTAGGCAAAAGCCCTCCCTCTCACTTTAAGGAAGAGGTTTTATAATCCCCAAGTGCTTCACTGTCTTGTCAAACTCCCTTTCAAAGTGTCTGGTACAACTGTTGAAAATCACGTCCCACACCTTGCTCATTTTCTCAGTCCTTTCATATAACTTAATGCCTGAAGCACAAGATTCTTATTACAAAGAGTTTTATGTCTGGTATTTTGAGGAGTATTGGAACTGAGAGGACTTTATGAGCCAAGGAACTTCCTAGGCTCACTCTGCACTGACACAATGACCAAAGGTGGCTGTCAAGTGCTCTGGAGCCTAATTTTTCTGTCTTAAGTTCACTGCTTCAAGTGGACAGGTTAGGAACCATGGCACTTCTGCAAATTAGAGGGGAAGACCAACAGGTGTCCCTTAAATACACTCATTCCCCTGAGCACTGCATTTCTTTCTTCCTTGCTTAACACTGTAGACATTTAATTTACTAACAAGACCATCTGGGCAAGACATCAGCCTGGCCACACTTGGCCCTGGCCTGCGGTGGTGAGATCAGACGACTGGGATCAGATCAGTGACCAGACCCGTGGTCAGGCAATCACAGCACTTTGAACCACATGATCATTCCCTTCAGGATGCCTGAGCTGCAGGGATCCTTCCTAAATATAACCCCTTCCTTATAAGCAGCAAGGAAACATCCCAGATATTTAACCCCAGTTGGAAGTTCCTCCTAGGTAATGCAATAGTTCACCCCAGGAGAACTTGTAGCTTTCCGCTAACATGAGCCATTCCACAAACTGGTCACACATTTGTGCCCATAATGTTCCTATGACACTAGCATATGCATCCAAAGAAGGAACAGTTTTAGACATGCCAGGCAAGTTCTTCTCAGCTCCAAAAAAATGCTAAATCATCCCCTGCTGACCAATGGAATGAGTGCTTTTTCCTACCTAACTTTGTGCAAGCTACTGTGATACTGGCAACTCCAATCTTTCCTGTATTATGAGTGTGATCTAAAAAATCTGCAGCCCTCTGCGCATCTGAGGAGTCAGCTCGTTCTTCTTAGTTTCAGCTTCCCTGCTGCCAGTGGGAATTTCCACTTCACAGTAGAATTGAGATCTTTTGGAGCTCCTTTCATTTTTCTAAGTTCTAATTTCTATTTGCAAATATTTTAGCACAACCATATGCAAGCATTCACCTTTCATTCAAAGGCTCTGCCTTGCCCCCAAACAGCTGTCAGATACAACACACCAAGAGAAACACAGCATGTGATAAATACCCTCTTATTGCGTTTCCTAGGGACACTGACAAGCTAAACATTCATAAATATAAATTCTTGCTCTTTTTATAAATCAGTAATATTTACTCTGCTCTTTGGATCCATCCTATGTGCCAACACCAAGGTTTAAGAGTCATCTGGAAAAGCAAACTGAGTCTTTCACAACTTGCAAAATAACATTTATCCACCGTGGTGCTGTAAGCGATTCTATTTGGTTCTCTCATCCCCACGGAACCTGTGCCAACATTCCTCTTCTTCCCAAGCACTGTGGGTGAAGCTCACGCCTTCCTGACACATTTCTTCAAAGTGCAGCAAAGCTTCTTTCCTAAAGAAGAGATCTTTTTCTCCTGGTTGTAATCTTGAGTAAGATCAGTGCCATAAAGTTCCTTACCCTTCTGCTTCCCCTCCTGAAAAACTCCCTGCCCTTTCTGCCCCTCCTAATTTATGGACCAGGGCTGCACCACAACAAACCCCTTTGAAATTCTGGGAGCTGTTGTTCACCCTTTTTTTTCTCCTGGCTTTAGCCTGTATCTATAAGAACTGTCTCTAGCTCTGCTATGCTGCTCTTGTTGTCACTATTTGCTGCCTGCCAGTGCATTCAACAAATGAGCAAGGATCAACGTTGGCTTAGGGTGCAGAGAAACTTCATCATCCAGGGGCCTGGAGGAGTTTAAATCAAGGAGGTTCAGCTGCTGTTGCACCTTTCAGCCATTTATGACCTCTTCACTGGGAATGACTACATTTTTTCTGCTTTCTGTCCTCTGGAACGGTATGACCTGCTCGTTAGAAATAATTTCCATCTTATTCTAAAAGGATTTTCTACAAACAGATTTTGGCACCGGCTCTAATGCATTAACCACAACAAAATTCCTTTTGGTTGTTCAGCTCAGATACTGCCTCCAGTGTCCAGATTTCAGGCTCAGTGTCCTTCTGGTCTTGTTTTAATTCCTGAAGGTCATTTTTACTTTCTGTGAGCCACTCTATTATTCATTTGGCTGTGATTCAATATTGTCCAGACATTTCTCACCTTGGAAACCGTGTTAGTCCTTTGTCCTGAGACAGTCACTAGTACCAGGGGCTCGCAGGCCCTTTTCCTTATGAGGAGATTGTGATTTCCATGGAGCAGACTTGTTTACTTACACAAAACGTATCCCTGACTATATTAAGAATTAGACATGTGGAGACAGGACTTTTGCTCCCCCAGTCCAAACTCATCTTCCAGCCTGCGCTTACAGCTCCAGTTTTTCATTCCTCCAAGGCTTGGGATTTTTACGGCTGCTCTTTCAATCTTTGTCCTGGTGGTCTCCTTCATTTTCTGCTTATTCTAGGACCTTAAGGAGACTTCAGAATATGTGGCCCTTCTATGTGGGATGAAATTTCATGGGATAATTGATTGAGTGAGGTTGTTAAATCTGGAAGTTTTTTTATCTCAACAGCAGAAAGAAGCCATAGAGAGTAATGGCCCAAGAAGACCTTAACATCCTTACAGTATCCTTTTTGAATGCCCCTTTAAGATTTTCATCTTATGTTGCTTACGTACATGCTGCTTCTGATGCCTTTGGAATTAGGTATATTAGTAGCTGTTATGCCTCCAGCAAGTTACTGTTTTTCCCAGGGAACAAGAAAACTCTCATAACTTCAATTTAAAATCACTATATGTTGATTTCTGGGTTTGATTGCCTTTAATTTCTTGCATTTTCAGTAGTCATTTTTACCATACCAGTCTGGTACTGATCTTTCTTGCATCTGATCTGATCTGATAGCTGGCACGCAATTTTTCTGAGCTTCAACATGAGGTCTAAACAATATATATGCCTCAGGCAAGCATTTAACCCTTTTGGCTGTCCAGTTTAATTTCTTTTTAGCAAGCTTCCTCATTACCACATCAGTGTCTTTTCTGAAATTAAAGAGCAATGGATTTTTTTTTTTGCTTCTGTTACTCTTGTGGAGCTGCTGACTCCAGTTCACCACGGTCACCTTAGGGTTGTACTACAAGAGGGACACTTGATTGCAGGTCTTGTGATGGCTCAGGGCCAAGGTGAGATGCGTCTCTTCCCCTGGGAGTGCCCTGGCAGGTGTTTATAGTGCTTGAAAATGTACTTGCAGCATCACATCCCTATGATGCTTAACCAGTCGATAAAAGGCTGATTGATGCATCACTGCTTTTGAGGCTGCTATTCTCACATCCTCTGTGATCTTTTTTTCACCTGCCCTGCTGTCTGGGCAGGTAGCAGCACTGTTCTAACACAGCACTTCCCTAATTAGATCTGGCTTTCAGTCCACAAAAATTGTGTCATTTGTCGATACACTTAAATTGAGTCTAAGTTATCTCCACAGTATAGCTGTCATTCTGTCCATGTGATGCCCTCCCACCCCCTTATATAATTGGCACTCTGATATTAGAGTGCCCAACCGCACTACCTGCCTTCTCCTGTGTTTCTAGGATCTCTATTCGGTAGATATTCATACATTAAAGAGGTAAAACAGGGACTTTGGTTGCCCCACCCCATTTCTCAGGCTGCTAGCGGTTACGGAGAAACACATGCGTGTCTGACTGACAGATAACAAACAAAACCCAGAGCAATCTTGGGCTTCTGCAGAACTGCTGCTGGGAGGGTATTGTGTCACTGGAGCTCTCCGTTTCCTAGGCACCTGGTGGCAGCTGCTCTCAGAAGTAACACCCTGACTCAAACTTGGAAAGTACACACAGTGTGATTCATGCCCTGCCTAGATTATATGCTGCTTTTATGTTTCATTTTTAAAGCACCTTGAAGGACGGCATTTGGGGGATTACACGGCATACCCCCCACTATGGTGAGAAAGGTTTCTAGTTTCAGAAGTGAATTAGGAAAAAGTAATCAACACCCTTCCCCCTAGTTCAACACTCTCTCTCTCTCTCTTCCTCTCTTCCCCTTTAGAAAAAGTTAGTTAGCCTCCTGAGAACCTTCTCCCCCTTCACAACTCCCCCCGAAACACAGCTGCACTTTTCAGCTACATTTTACGCCTAATGGATGCTTTTTCAACTCACTTGCAAAAAATGTGGAATGCTGAGGAATGGGTGTTAAAATCTTGTCTGTTTTCTTCCTGCATTAATAAGTGAGTTAAAAGAGAAGACTTTGTAGCTGACAGGATATCTTAGAAGAGGAAGGAATTCAAATTATTCCTTTCCAAACAGGCCCCTGTGCTTCTTCCACATATTTCCTTTCCTATTGCCTGACTCCACAGAATGATTTATATGTATTAAAAAAATGTATATGTACTTTACATACATTCTCTGAATTTTCCCTGCTTAGTTTCTGACCAGAATGAAAGTGACAGATTTTCAAACTACTTAGAAGTAACTTCTTGAAGACAAATTTTTTTTTTTTAAAAAAAGATATCTACAGGTACCGAGAAGACAATGGAATTATGCAATGTGTATTTATAAAGACAAAACCATGACAGTTATAAACATGTTTTCCCCTGAATTGGTTCCCCTTTGACCATTGCATCTGTGCAATATTCAATTAATTCACATACATATGACAAATATTTTTATAATGGGCAAGGAAATTACTATTTTGTCTTCATTATCATCCATCATGGCGGTAACATCAAGCTAAAACTATGAATTTGAACAGTTAGTTATATAAGTGGGTTATTTAACTATCAGAGGCTCAAAGGACCAAATTTATCAACTAGCTTCTCCAGAGTCAAACAAGGAATAAATCTTGCTCTCTTTTTCAGTCATGTGGTGCATAAGGTGATGCTTTGCTCTAGAAAACGTAGCCTGTCTTACATATTTACTCTCCAGAAGTTTGCATCCAAGTAATGTTTGCTGTTTCACTCTATACTGTAGATATGGAGAGTTTTATCTGCTCTTCGATTTCTGCTGGGAAAAAAGCTAAGTGGTGTATATTAGTGCATCGTATGGAATAACTCCAGAGTTACATAACGTGTAACTGCACTGTAAATCATGATTCATTTTACCTACCCTCTGCACAAGGCAAGAGGGAACATTTAACTTATCTGATCAGATGTAGCTAGACCACAGGACTGCCCCAAACATGCCATGAACAAACCAGCTTTCCACTCATGCCAGTTTCCATATTCCATGGTGCATCCATCTCGGTGCCCAGCAGGCCGAGAGCAATACAGGCACAAACAGGATCATGGAGCTGGCTAATTAGGTGTCACCAACCAGGCCATAATTAACCACAGAGCAACTTCAGTTGTGTTTCACCAAATTGCTATCAAACACCTAAAGCGTTTAATTTTGTGTATCATTTCCTCACCCTCTTTCATAGAATCATAGAATCATAGAACAATCAGGTTGGAAGGAACCCATCAGATCATCGAGCCCAACCATTCCTATCAAACACTAAACCATGTCCCTCAAGACCTCATCTACCCGTGCCTTAAACACCTCCAGGGAAGGTGAATACACCACCTCCCTGGGCAGCCTATTCCAATGCCCAATGACCCTTTCTGTGTGAAAAACTTCCTCCAGCCTAAATCTCCCCTGGAGGAGCTTGAGGCCATTCCCTCTTGTCCTGTCCCCTGTCACTTGGGAGAAGGGTCCAGCTCCCTCCTCTCCACAACCTCCTTTCAGGGAGTTGGAGAGAGCAATGAGGTCTCCTCTCAGCCTCCTCTTCTCCAGGCTAAACACACCCAGCTCTCTCAGCCATTCCTCATAAGGCCTGTTCTCCAGTCCCTTCACCAGCTTCGTTGTGCTTCTCTGGACTCACTCCAGAGCCTCAAAATCCTTCTTGTGGTGAGGGGCCCAGAACTGAACACAGTATTCAAGGAGTGAGTGGAACACAGTATTCAAGTATTCACAGTATTCGATTCTCTTTGCTTCCTACCCCACGGCCCGAGCTCACCCAGTGGCTGTCGGTGTGCTCAACATCTCCTTGATGTTCCAGACGTTAAAATTCATGGTTTTTTCGCAGCTGACACCCTCGCTCGGTGCTCTTGGCCCTCACCCGTCGCCTCTGCTCCCGCGGTGGCCGTGCTGCCTTGCTGCCCTGCTGGGAGGAGGAAGGTGGAGAGAGAGAGAAGGATAATTCCTGCTTGGAAGTGAACCTCCCTTCCCTGTGGGGAGAGCCTGGGGGTCACAGCCCCGCAGGCCCAGTGCTGGCCATGGCAGTGCCCTGTGGGCCCTGTGTGCTCCAGGGGCCTCACAGCCCAGTATTGGGGTCCCTGAATCCTACCCTGGAGCTATGGGTTCTTTGATCTCACCCCGGGGTGGTGGGTCCCTGGATCACACCCCAGAGCTGGGACAGGCTGGAGAAGTGGGGTTGTGAGAACCTCACCAGCTTCAACAGGGCCGAGGGCAAGGTCCTACACCTGGGTCAATCCCCTGTTTCAGTACAGGATCCAGGGACTGACAGCCCCAGGGGCGAGTGTTATAGAATCATAGAGTAGTTTGGGTTGGAAATGACCTTAAAGATCATCTAATTCCACCCCACTGCCATGCGCAGGGACACCTCTCACAAGATCGGGCTACCTGAGGCCTCTTCAGCCTGGCCTTGAGCACCTCCAGGGATGGGGTAGCCACAGCTTCCTTGGGCAACCTGGTCCGAGGCCTCACTGCTCTCATCATGAATAAATTCTTCCTTATGTCTAGCCTAAATCTGCCCCCCTCCAGTTTATAGACGCTGCCCCTAGTTCTACCACTCTTTGTGAACAGTCCCTCCCCATCTCTCTTGTAATCCCTTTCGGGTACTGGAAGGTCATTAACATGTCTCCTTAGAGCCTTCTCCAGGCTGAACAACCCCAACTCTCTCAGCCTGTCCTTGTATGAGAGGTGCTCCAGCCCTTGGATCACTCTTTTAACCTCCCCTGTTCCAACAGCTCCGTCTCCTTTTTATGTTGAGGATTCCAGAACAGGCCACAATACTCCAACTGGAGTCTCACAGGAGAGGAGCAGAGGGGCAGAATCACCTCACTCATGACTGGAAACCCAGCTCCAACCCAGGCTGCCCACAGCAGGTACCCAGGCTGAGAGAGCAGACTCCGGGAGACATGGGGCTATCCTGGGGAGGAAAAGGAGACTGGGATCCTGGAGCCCGTGGGCTGCTCTGACAGGAGCCATGGGGCCCTTTTACTGCTTGTCCAGAGGCTGTGTGGTCTGTCATGCAAATACCTCTTGCAGAAATGCAGAACAATTAAATTTCACCCATCAAAAGTATGCCAAACCCCCCCTCATCTAAACACTTGCCAGAGAAAGATTCTTAAATACGGTTTTGCCGGTATTTCCCCCTTGTACTTCTGATTCCTTTGTTTTCATGAATGGAAAAAAAAGCATACTTACTTGCCTCTTCTTCTCTCCTTTAATTCAAAACACTTTCAATACTGGTCAAAATGTTTGGTTGTTGGTTCTGAAAGTACTCTCTGTGAGCACTAAAGCACTGCAGAAATACGGTTGATATAAATTCATGGATAGTTTAGGGGAACCACTCACATTCCCCGCTTTATGGTCTTTAGGCTTTAGCATTAAAGGCAGCCTGGAGCTCAGAATTGTCAAAATAGCAGCTTTCTTGATGTATATATCTGTTTTCCTAATCAAATCCCATAGAAATAAAGTTTTCACATAAAGAAAATAGATCATTCTGGACTTCTACCCATAAAAAAATTCTTGGAGTGACTTCACTGTGCTGTTTGTGGTTTATTGGTATTTATACCAGACTAGGTCTAGCATAAATAGCTGGGATTTATCGCAATGGCTTGTTAACTCTCAGATGCATGATGAGCCTCTAACAGGTTGATTTTCTAGGACGAGAGTGGGGAATTACAGCCTGGGTTGCGTTCTCCCTTCAGGGATGGGATAATGGTTGGGCTGTCCAAGGCAGCTGTGGGCTGGAAAGCAAAGCTTCCTCCGGAGAGCCATGTTGACAGGAATATTAATGTTTATTGTGCTTATTGAGTAAATAAAAGACTTGTTCTGCTCCTGGGCTTCCTACAGGTCTGTTATGTATCTTGGTGCACGGTGCTGTTGCCAAGAGACTCACTGTGCACCAGGTCCTATATGGCCCTGCATCATTTTACTGCTTGCAATTGGAAACTTGTTGAGAACTCCCTTCAGAAGAGGCTGTAGAGCCATGTACCCATTTACAGCACTTCCACTGCCCTGAGGAAAGGATTTGCCAGTGCTTTGTGCATCAGCAATAGGGCCTGGCGGGTTATTTTTGGCTGTTAATCACAGCTATTCCTATTTCTGTTGTGGCTGGAGCGTTCTGGTTTGAGTGTCTACAGAGTTTGTGGCGTATGATAAATGAGATTTTTTTTTTCCATCTCTCCTGACAATGGAAAGAAATGTCTATAAGAAAAAAAAATATTTTCTTAATTATAGATCTGACAGCTACCTCCTGTTCCATTCTCCCCTATCCGTATCTCGCTCCAAGGAGATTAGCCATGTTGCCAGGCACTGGCTTGTAGCGCTCCTTATATCTGAAGTAACAGACTGTGCTTCTACCGTTAGGGAGTGTGGCCACATACTTGAAGCCTTTCATTTAGTGAAAATTAGCAGAAGCTGCCAGGAGATAGACAGCAATATATTTGGTACATCCCTCAACATTTTTTTGTCTTCATAAGGCATTTCATTAGAAACTCACAGGAGCTCTTCAGTTAATAACCTGTTGTTCTCTAAGGGCAGCCAGGGCCATCATCCCTTTGCTTAACAATCTCTCCATCCACCCCAAGATGTCTCTGGACACTGTCCTGGCTGCTCTCTTCCTCTTATTTTAATGGGTTCCTGGTCCTGTTCCCAAAAGCAGAGACAGAAAAGAATGAGAAATACAGACTTTAAGGAAAGGCCATCGATTTCTGTTTGCCTCAACTGGAAAAACCAGGGCAAAAGGCACTGCAGTGGGACAAAGTGTTGCCTTGAAACTGGTAAAAGTAGTGCTGGGCAGCCCATGAGCTGTAGGGAAAGCTGCAAAGTTGGCACGCAGGGATGTCAATTTGACGGTGACTCAGCATCTGATTTATCCCATCCATGCAATGTTCCTGCGGAAAAAACTTATTAATCAGATCTGTGTTTCCAACACAGCTCCATGATTTAGGGCCCTCTATGATTAAAGTTTCAGTCAGTGTGGAGTTATATGCCTTGGTAGCTTCTGGAGAGGGCTGTCAGGCTGGAGGGACATGCGGGTCAGGGCGTGCTGTGAAAATGGGGCTCAGCTGCAATATTCATAGAAGTCTGGAGTCAGGTTATGCTCAGAGGACAGGGCCCTCCTGTCCAGACCCCTGGCACAGCACCACCTGACAACCTTGTCTGGCTGCCAGCACATCTCCCCAGCTGCCCAGGTACAGCCCAATCACTAATTTGGGGCTCCCTGTTGATGCTGGCTATGGCACAGTGGTGGTTTCTATGGCAACTCTAGAGGTAGATGCAGGCATGGCTTTAGCCAAGGTACCGCTAGCCCAGGTATCCCAGGATATTCCTAGTGAAACACGATGTAACTATGTGTTACACCAGGATAGACCCTGCAGTAACCACACCAGGCAGGCAGCAGAGTCGATGGGACAGCAACACTGAAAACATCTTGTAAATAATCTTCTCTACATCATTTCCAACTTTCCCCATGCCATAACACCTCCAGCAGCCTGACCCAGCGGTGTGCTGGATGCTGCCACACTCGATGGGATTCAGTTTCTCCTCTTTCTGGCCCCACTATCCATGCAAAGATTGCACTGTCTGTCTCCTCTGAAAGGTCAGGTATCTGTACTTGATATTTACCAAGACCTGTGAGATCTTCCTAGTGTCATATCACTAAAAAATCAAATCCCCTGCCTGTGTCTGTGACCGCTGCTCTATGCTTTGGTGCATGTGTCTCTGCATAGAGCAAAGACCAATGAGATTTACATGAGCTCATGGCACTGGGCAGCTGGGGAGTCCCCCCTACCAGTCTCACTGTGCACCCCTGAATGTCACTTACAGCCACCACCCTTATGGAGTTTAACTTCCGTTCCTGGTGCCAGTTAAATGGGAGATGAGGTGTTCTTGCCAGGAGAAGCTGGACACAGGTGGATACAGCTCTCCCAGGCACTGGATGCCCTCCATCTTTTGGGGCAGGGCTCTGGTGCTGGATGGGGTCCAGGATCCCCAGCACCATTAGGCATCTCGTTTCTCAGCATCCTGGCAGCCCTTGCCACTCCCTGCCTGCACTGCTCTCTCTTGACAAAGCCTCTTTCCTCTTCTGCCTTCACCTCTCACAGCCCCTTTGCTGAGAGCAGCTGCTCAGCATTCTCACTCCAAAAGGAGGGCTCATCCTTATGTCACATTACTCTGCTTGCCCTGGCAGTGGGGAAAGGAACAGAAGCTGCCCCTACCCCACAGCACAGGGCTCTGCCAGAGAAAGGCTCATCAAGCTTTCCCTTGGGAGCTGGTCTCCCAGCAGGCTGCAGCACATAGAATCATAGAATTGTTTAGGTTGGAAAAGACCTTTAAGATCATTGAGTTCAACCATAAACCCAACACTGCCAAGCCACCACTAAACCATGTCCCTAAGCACCACACCTACACGTTTAAATACCAGTCACCTCCAGGGATGATGACTCAACCACTTCCTTGGGCAGCCTGTTCGAATGCTTGACAACCTTTCAGTGAAGAAATTTTTCCAGATGTCCAGTCACAACTTGAGGCTATTTCCTCTCATCCCATCACTTATTCCTTGGGAGAAGAGACGAATACCCACTTCACTATAACATCCTTTCAGGGAGCTGTAGGGAGCGATAAAATCTCCCCCCAGCCTCCTTTTCTCTAGACCAAACAGCCCCAGCACCCTCAGCTCAAAACACTTGTGCTCCAGATTCTTCATCAGCTTTGTTGCCCTTCTTTGAACACGCTCCAGCACCTCAATGAATCACATCCCTGCCCGGAGCAGGATAACCAGGGATGACACAACTCCAGTGAGGTAAAATTCCATGTGTTTCATTTATTTGAGGTGCTACATCACCTCCTAGGCACTGAGCTACAGAGCACCTCTGTGCTACATGAGACATCAACTGGGTCTAACGACGACACAGCACTCACTGCTACATACATGGCACAGACATGCCACAGCACAGACAGGGCCGAACAGGGCAGCGCGGCCAGCGACACTCCTGCCACTGCCGCTCCCTCCGTGCTGGCAGCCACAGCCCTCCCACCAGGCAGGATTTTGCCCTGGGCTCTGCTGCTGCAGTGGTGCAGGAGCAAAGAGGGGTTTCCAAGCATGGCAAGAAACCACAGCTGTTCCGGTGCCTGGCAATAAAGGATGGGAGCTCTCCAGAGCCCGGCCACCTGCGTGTGCAGGTGCGTGCACACCCTGTCCCGGTCTTCAGGCACTTGGTGCTCGGCTGGGGTTTGTCCCCAGGGTTCTGCTCAGGGCACCTCACGCAGGCACAGAGCCTCAACGGCGCCGCTGGGACCCTGGGCCACTCCACCGATGACGAAGAGCAGACTGGGCGTTGGGCAGCTGGAGCAGGAGCAGCGGCCAGTAGGCATGGGGGGCAGTGGCTCCCACTTCTTCCGTGAGAGGTTGAAACCTTCCACCGAGTCCAGTGGGCAGGACTGGTTCCCTGCAGGAAATAGGATGTCATCAGCGCCCCTGCAGCCTTCCCCCACACCCCAGGCTCTGCCTTTCCCCTCCACATTCCTTTGATGCCCCATCCAGAGCAGCTGATCCCAAGGCCCCGAGCTGCGGGAGCTCTGTGGTCCCAAAGGCAATTACCAAGGGCACAAGAGGATAAGCAGCATCCCAACGGGAAGAACTGCCAGCACTGGTGCCGCACTGCGGGCTCTGCCCCAGCATCTCACAGCCATCACCAGGGAGTAAGGGAGGCAGCTGCAGTCTCAGCAGGGCTCGGAAGTGATGCCATGCTGCAGGGATCCAGCCAACACCGCTCGCCTTCCCCAGCACCCGCTCCTGCCCTGTGGCATCGCCCAAGCTGAGCTCGGTGGGGCCTGGCAGCCTGCACTGCGGGCTGGGGGTGCTGCGGCTGATGCTGAGCTCCCCTGGCAGCCCTCCCCGCTGCATCCCACCACTGAGTGACAGCCTTAACCTTTCCCCAGCTCCCTCAGGAGAGGGATGTGGTGCTGCAGCCCTGTGTGGTGGGGTTGAGCTGGTGTGGGCTGTGCACACCGCACACTGAACCAGGACAGGGGCTGAAAGGGGCAAGCAATTCAGTGGGGTCAGCCAGTGGGGCAGGGCAGTAGGGTCCTCCCAGACCTCAGGGGGCACAGGAGGGACACACAGTGGGCAGAGCTAAGGCCACAGAGCTGCTGAGGTTTTGCAGAGCTGAAGTCCTTGCTGCCACACAGGTCACTGATGTGCAACAAAGGACAGAGAAGGGAACTTTGCCACAAGCCTCCCTCTGGTCTTACCAAGGCCGCCCATGGCCACCACTCTTCCTCCTAGGCAGCCAGCCACGAAGTCAGCTCTCTTCTCCCTCATGCGGACAGCGCGACTTGGCTTGCTCCATGTACCTGGAAGCAAGAAGATGTGCACATCACCCACTGGGGCTCCTCTCCATGGGGCAGGCATCTCTGTGCACTGAGGCCAGGAGACACCTGGGCTAACAGCATCCTAGGAACCGGGCAGGACCTGCCAAGGGTGCAAGAGGTTGATGCTCAGAGCATGAATGAACCAAGTCCTCTGGACATGGACACCCCTCACCAAGCCCCAGGGAGGCAGCCTGGGCTTGCAGGGGGTGCTCCCACACCACCCACAAACACATCACCCGAACTCACCCTGCACAGGATCGAACATCTCCACAGTGTTAACGAAGTGGGGACGGGAATAGAAGTTGTGCGGCCCTGGCTGCTGCAGTCCTCCCAGGCTGAAGAAGACACCATCCACCATGGCACAGGCAGCAAAGGCGCGGCGGCTGGGCACGCTGGGGTAGCGCGTCCAGCTCCTCGTCTCCAGGTCGAAGGCCTCGAAGGCAGTGACAGGCAGCTTGCCCTGACGGCCCCCTGTGCATAGAGGAGATGCTGCGGTTGCCAGTGCCCTGAGCCAGCACCATGGCTGGGCTCAGTGAGCAGGATGGGGCCGGCAGCTGCCATGCTGGGGTGGGAGGGCAGCACAGAGCCACCCTGGAGTGCATGAGGTCACCTCCCATTTCGGGGAGGCAGAAGATGGAGAGGGCAGGAGTGCAGAGAGATGCTCAGCTCAGCTCACCCCAGCAGCACCTACCCAGGACGAAGATCTTGTTGCCCTGCAGGAAGGCAGAAGCCCCGTAGCAGGGCGTGGGCATGGAAGGCAGGGGCTGCCAGTGGTCCTTCGTTGGCTCGTAGACACGGACCAGTGCCTGGGGAGAGGTGTCTGCACCCATTCCCCCCAGAGCATAGACAGCTCCATCTGCAAAAGAGGAGGCAGAGAGGTGGGGACAGCAATGGGTATCACCATGAGGCTGGGAGCCCCCCATGTTCCCCGAGGCAGGCAGCGCAGGTACTGCTGAGCCCCACGGCCAGACATGGCTTGAGATCACAAGGGGATGGCAACTATGGCCAGGTCTGAGCCCAGCAGTGCCCTGACCCTGCTGGGACCTCCTCACTCCTCTCTCCACCTCATCCCTCAGGCGCAGAACGGAGCACGAGACCATTGGCTCTAATTATTCTCTACAGTACCATCTCCCTGGAGACACCATGGCAACACAGCCATGCTGCCAAATCCTGCTCTCGCTCCCAGTGTGGCCAGCACCCCTACTGCCATCGCTGCCCTGCCATCCCCTGTGCCTTGTCCACCCTGCTGCAACCTGAGGCCATGCCTCAGCATCCCTCGCAAAGAGCAGATGTAGGCACCCCATACGGCACCATCCCCAGCTCTCAGACTGCCGGGCTGCGTGCCAGGGCTCAGAGGTTGCTCAGCAAAGTTTGGGAAGGAATCACAACATGCTCAGTGCACAGCATGCCAAGCCGAGCTGCACTAAGGTGCTTGGTTGCCCCGGCACAGCTCCCGGCCAGGGCAGCCAGAAGAGGCTCCTGTGCCCAAGGGGCTCTGTACTATCCAGCCCTGGGCGGCAACGGGGCTACTGGGGCAGGTGCATGACCCTGCTGTTAAGATTGGCTACCGTGTAAAACCCTCAAGCTGCATCCCAAGCAGCTGCAGAACTCAAATCCCACCCGAGCATCTCTGGCCCCTGCATCCTTGCTTCTCCAGATGGCAGAAATACCCACAGCAAAGTCCTGCCACCGGCCTCACCTCTCTGTATGGCTGAGATGCCCATGGAGGGCTGAGCTAGCGCCGCCTTCTTCTCCCACTTGCCCTCATCCACGTGGTAGACTTCGACAGAGGCGAGGGGGCTCTGTGCCGCGTCCACGCCTCCCACCACCAGAATCTGCTTGCCTAGGGTGAGGGTGGCGGCGCCGGCCCGCGGCGTGGGCAGCGGTGGGAGCGCGGTCCAGCGCTGGCCTGGGAGGTCGAGCACCTCGGCTGCGCCCAGGGCTCGCCCACCACCCCCACAGCCGCCCAGCACGAAGAGCTGCCCGTCACGGTGCACGGCACTGCAGTAGACACGTCGCGTGGGCATAGGAGGGAAGGTGGCCCACGCAAAGGCGCCCGTGCCCGCCGCCATGGGCCGGCTCAGCCACCCTGGGGGTCCCCAGGCCCTTGTTCTGCCGTGTCGCCCATCCGGCCTGAATCGGTGCTGGCCTGGCTCTGCCCACCGCCTCCTGCGGGGAGAGCATCCCAGTAAGTGCCCGCACACCCACGGCTCCCCCCAGCCGCAAAGCCAACTCCCCTCAGCAGGGCCGCAGCCCCACAGCTCCCAGCTGGCACCCAAAAACGCTCCTGCACCTTTGGGCTGCCTGCTCACTCCCTCCTGGCTGCCACTCGCTGGGGCTCCCTGCCTGCCCCCAGCGGGGCTCCTGCTCCCCGAGGTGTCCAAACCCACCGGATTTCCTGCTCTTCACGGCTCCCAGCGCACAGCCTGCACCCACCCAAACTCCTGCTACCTGGGGTGCTCTGCTAAACACCCACCAGGGCTCCCGCTGCACAGCCTAGACCCTCCAGGCTCCCTCTGCCCAGTGCTCCCGGTGCACAACCCAAACCCCTCGAGGCTCCCAGTGCACAGTCCGGATGCCCCCGAGGCTCCCTCTGCCCAGAGCTCCCGGTGTACAGCCCAGACCTCCCGAAGCTCCCGGTGCACAGCCTAGACCCTCCAGGCTCCCTCTGCCCGGTGCTCCCGGTGTACAGCCCAGACCTCCCGAAGCTCCTGATGCACAGTCTGGATGCCCCCGAGGCTCCCTCTGCCCAGTGCTCCCGGTGTGCAGCCCAGACCCCTCGAGGCTCCCGGTGCACAGCCCAGACCCTCCGGTGCTGCCGGTGCACAGCCCGGACCCCCCAAGCTCCCTCTGCCCGGTGCTCCCCGTACACAGCCCGGACCTCCCGAGGCTCCCGGTGCACAGCCTGGAAGCCCCCAGGTTGTCGGTGCTGCCGGTGCACAGCCCAGCCCCCCCGGTGCTGCCAGCGCACAGCCCAGACCCCCCAGGCTCCCTCTGCCCGGTGCTCTCAGCACACAGCCCAGAACCCCCGGTGCTCCCGGTGCCCAGCCCAGACCCCTCGGTGCTGCTGGTAACGCAGCCCGGACCCCCGCGGTGCTCAGCCCGAACCCTCCCGGTGCTCCCGCTGCACCTACCGGGGCTGCCGCTCGCCGGGTCTCCCGGTGCCCAGCCCGCCCCCCCCCGCCCCGCCGCTCGCCTCTCCGCCCGCTCCGCCGCTCCCGGTGCCGGTCCCGCCCGCTGCCGCTGGGGGCGGTGCCGCAGCCGCCCCGGTGCCGCCCGCCCGTCCCCAGCGCGGGGGTCCCCGGTGCCCCCGGGGCTCAGCCGGGACGGGGCTCCGCACCCCCGGCAGGCAGAGCTGGGGCAGGCAGGGAACTCGCGACAGCGACGAGATAGAAAAGTCGGTTTTAAAAACAGGCAGAAGGGACCCGGTGTCGTTAGCTCGACCCCAAGGGGCCCCCGGTAACACCCGCTGGCCCCGGCACCCACTCTGCACCGGTACCGGCTGGGATGGGAAGGGATGTCTGAACAGGTACCAGTGTGGGATGGGAAGGTCTGTCTGAACGGGTACCGGCTGGGATGGGAAGGGATGCTTCAACAGGTACCAGTGTGGGATGGGAAGGGATGCGTCAACAGGTACCAGTGTGGGATGGGAAGGGATGTGTGAACAGGTACTGGCACGGCTCCTGCCCACCACAGTGCCACCAAGGAAAGGAAAACCGTTTCCTGCACGGATCCCATCGCATAAGCTTCTAAGACATTTAGGCATGGAGGTTCCTGGTAGGACTGAGAGAGGATCCCAGCCTGGGAGCCAGAGGGTGTCCCAGTCCAGAGCCCTCATCGTGCTGTCACTGTCTGTCGCACTGCTGAGTCGGAGTGTCCTTCTCGGCACAGGCCAGGTAGTGGTCGTAGTTCTCTTCACACCTCCTCACACAGCGCAAGAAATAGTCCTCGTCGGCAATGGCCTCCAGCAGGTTGGTCTGCACCAGGCAAACATCGTACAGCTCCGAGGTGGGAGCGCGTCTGGGGGTGCTGCCACCCTGCTCCGAAAATACCTGCAGGAAGAGAGTAGCGCCTAGAAGCCCTCACAGCCTCTGCAGGCAGCAGTGCCAGGGCTGAGCCTGGAGCACAGAGACCTTCTCCTGGCTCTGGACCTCCTGCAAAGCGGGACAGTGGCAGACGGCAGAGGCTCGCAGCTCCACTCCAGTGGCAGAAAAAGAAGTTTCTCCAGATTTTCCCTCCTTCCCATGAGGCTCCTTTGGCTCAGAACCAGCTCAACACAACACATGGCTGGGCCTCCCCTAAGGAATTGTCTCTGCGGAGCAGCCAACCCCAGGAAAACCAGTGAACGGGTCTTTCTTTGGCTGCCATGGCCTGTTGCACAGGAGGGAACAGGGACTTCACCTGACCTTTACCATGGCCCTGCCTAATGCCACCTAGCAATCCATTTCCCTCCCTGTGCTGCTCCATCACCATCACTGACACAGGGACAGTCCTGTGGAGCTGGCAATGCAAGAAGTTGGAATCCAACCTAGCAATCCTGGCTGCAGGACATCAAAGTCCAGGCAGTGGGGATGAGCCCTGCTGGCGAGATGCTCTGCCGCCAACCCCAGTGATCTGCTGACACCATAACTTGACCTTACGCGTGTGATCCAGCGTGGGAAGAGCCCCGGGGCTGGCTGCACAGCTGCTGCGAGGAAGCCGAGTAGTCCAACTGACCAGCCATGGGGGCTACAGAGGGTGTGGAGAGGAACACTTTGATCAGGGAAACAATCCAGCTCTGAAATGCAGCAAGTCAAGAGCCACGCTCCGGCTGCTGCAGAGATGCAAGCAGCAGCTGCTGCGCGCAGGGGCCTCAGGTGCTCGGCAGAGCCAGCCCCAGCAACTCCCCTCAATCAGGCACTGCACAGACCGAAGCCTGGTCCTGACAGGTCTGCTCCAGGCAGCAACAGCTCCTGCCACCAGCTAGAAATCCATGAGCTGAGAGAGCTTGTACAGAAGGCAATAGCTGACGAGCAGCCCATCCCTCCCCACTCCCCAGCAGCCTGGCAAACACTGCTGACCACTCACCGCCTGCCGCAGGCTTCCCTGAGTTGTGCTGTCTCCTCCCGGATGGAAACAGGCAGGGGTTCAGGCTTGCCCGTGGAGCTGCGGCTCTTGTTTAAACACCAACAGTTGTCCAACTGCCAGGCATGTTTCTGTCAGCATTAAACATTCCTTTTTCCTTTCCATACGGTGCCACAGAGGAGCTGCGGCTGCACACCGAAGCCGGCTGGCCTGCTGCCGCCGGGAGCGGGGCTGACTCACGCTGGCAGAGCAGAGGCACTCGGCAGCGAGCACAGGCGGCCAGCAGCGGCTGTTCTCTGCTGCTGGCCAATTTCCCCCTTCTCACAGGCAGTCCTGTGTATCACTGCCAGTGACGCTGGTGGCATGGGGTCCAGTGACACTTGGGCTGCGCCTCGACACCCCTTTGCAGGCTCACACTCAAGCGAAGAGGACAAAACGTGCCTGACCTCAGCAGGGATGTCCCCGAGTGCATCCCTATCAGGATGTCAGGACATCCCTTCAGACCCCTACCTGGGGATGAACAATGGTGTCCGTGTCATCCAGACGGATGTTGTCGTCTATGAAGATGTGGTGAATGCTGGGATCGTGGGGATCGATCCACAGGGGCTTCCCACCCTGGGACGAGAACTTATTTCTGGCCCACCTGAAGCAGCAAGTGGAATAAGGAGCAGTCAGGAGGAGCAGAGCACGACAGCGCTTGGGTAAATGCAGGCCAGGCTGCACTGCAGACTCCGGGCAGCCCTGTCAGGGAAGCGGGATGGAGATCATCCTGTCCCTCTGCCTGCTGCTGCCTCCCAGAAAAACAAAGCATTTTGCAGTGAGGTGGCAAAGCAGGAGGTGTTTGGAGAGAAGCAGGAGGTACACCAGGGGATGGGGACTGGAAGGAAGATGTGAGAGTCACAGAATCATAGAAACATAGAACAACCAGGTTGGATCATCGAGTCCAACCATTCCTAGCAAATACTGCCAGCACCGCTCCTTGAACTGTGGACTGGAAAAACGTCACAGGAGAGCAGAAAATGCCCAGTCCACTTCCTCAGAGCCCAGTTTCTCACCAGTCAAAGTGGTCTTGGAAGCCTCCGATTCCCTCAAAGGAGCTGAAGTAGTCATAAAGCTTTCTTCCATCTTCTCGGGTGGCCAACCGCTCCTCTCCCTTTGTCAGCACCACCTCACGCTTGCTGCAGCGTATCTGGCCAGGGGTGAGGTCCACAGGGAGCTGCAGGAAAGCAGAGGAGGAAAGGTTTCCAAAGCAGACAGGTTGTTTCATGCAGTGGCAGAGACAGCAAGGTGGAAACACCCCACCACTGATGGCAGCGTGGGAGGACAGGGCTGGGGAGAAAAGAGGAGGAGGTGTGGAACCCCCCAACCCTCCCTGGGATGGAAAGGAATGACCTTCTGGCTGCACACAGCCCCGACTCCAACCTCTGTTCCCCATCAATGCTCCAAGAAGAAATGAAGCAGCTTCTGAAGCTCCTTCCCAGTGTCCTGCCTGGTGTGCTGCCAGGGGCAGAGCCCGTCTGGGATGGACTCTGAGCCAGGGAGCCCTGCAATGCTGCAGCAGTCACTGTCTGGTAGTCCAACCTGGGATACCCCAAGAGGAGACCTTTCCCACCCACAGTTTCCCTGCACACCCACAATCTCCACACACGTGTGCTGCCCTGCTTGACAGCTTCATCCCGAGATGCTGGCTGCGTTTCCTTGCTGCAGCTTATAGAATCATAGAACAACCAGGTTGGAAGGGACCCATCGGATCATCAAGTCCAACCATTCCTATCTAACACTAAACCAAGTCCCTCAAGACCTCATCCACCTGTGCCTTAAACACCTCCAGGGAAGGTGACTCAACCACCTCCCTGGGCAGCCTATTCCAATGCCCAATGACCCTTTCTGTGAAAAACCTCCTCCTAATGTCCAGCCTAAATCTCCCCTGGTGGTGCTTGAGGCCATTCCCTCTTGTCCTGTCCCCTGTCACTTGGGAGAAGAGCCCAGTTCCCTCCTCTCTACAACCTCCCTTCAGGTAGTTGTAGAGAGTAATGAGGTCTCCTCTCAGCCTCCTCTTCTCCAGGCTAAACAACCCCAGCTCTCTCAGCCGCTCCTCATAGGGCCTGTTCTCCAGCCCCTTATAAAAGCGGGAAGGCAGAGCAGCTCAAAAGCAGGACATTGAGTGGGTGGACTCGCTCGTCCTTTCCAACCTAGTGATTCTATGATTTTGCCAGCGCTGAGGCCAGGTCTGTGCCCACTCTGGGGCTGCCACTCACTGCCACGTCCTGCAGGGCAGGGAACTGGGGGTGCTGCCCGGCCAGGGCGCAGCCGGTGGCCTGGAGGGCGCGAGGCAGGTCTGTTCCG
This sequence comes from Coccyzus lansbergi, assembly GCA_033558105.1. Taxonomy (NCBI): domain Eukaryota; kingdom Metazoa; phylum Chordata; class Aves; order Cuculiformes; family Coccyzidae; genus Coccyzus; species Coccyzus lansbergi. Next base: position 50,270 of record JAUMJK010001334.1, read on the forward strand.
AAGGACCTGAAGATGACGGCGAACAGCCTCCGTTCCCGGTGCAGGGCGTCGAGCAGGCGGAAGAAAGCAGGCAGGATCAGGTGGTAGCTTTTGCCGTCCTCCCCCCGCACCGAGAAGACGTCGTCCGGCCGGCCCGGCCACTCCAGCAGCTGCAGGTGGCGGGCGTGGAGGCCGCCGAAGCATCGTCCCGGTCCAGCCTCGGTGAAGCAGGGGTCCCGGCCGTGGCGGCTGTAGTAGCTGCGGGCGCCGGGGCACGGGGCGCTCAGGGAGGGCCGGTAGCTCGCCCATTGCCACTCGCCTGCGGGACAGGAGGGGGCTCAGCCGCCGCCGCCGCCGCCGCCTCCCCCCGCCCCGCCCGCCCGCCTTCCGCTCTCACCGGCGGCCCCGGTGCGGCCCCAGGTGACGGTGGTGAGGAAGGTGTTGAGCGCCGCGCGGGGGCCCTGCCCGGACACGGCGTCCGCCACCATCACCGTGTTGTTCAGGTCCACGTGGAGCACCAGCCGCCGCCGCCGCCGCCCGCCCTCGCTGCTCATCGCCCCGGAACCGGCACCGCCGCCAACCGTTACCTGGGAACAGCGCCGCTTCCGCCGCCGCGCGCCCCCTGCCGGCACCGAGCGGAAGCGCCGGCACCGCCGCACAGGGGGCGGTACCGGGGCGGAGAAAGGGGCGGGGTCAAGGAAGGGGGCATGGTCATCCGAAGGGGCGTGACCAGAACACAGAGCGTGATCATTTGCCATGCACACATGATCGGGACGGGGGTGTGGTCAGAGCACGAGCAGAGGCGTGGTTAAGTAAAAGGGGCGTGGCCAAAGAAGAAGGAGGCGTGGTCAAACCAGCAGGCTGGGTGCCTAGTTATGGGCGTGGTCAGAGAAGGGGCGTGTCTAGACTAAGAAAGAAGGGGCGTGGTCATGGAGGGGGCGGGGACAATGTCGGTGGCGGGGTCAGTGGTCGGTGTTGAACTCGGGGGCGTGGCCGACGGGCAAGGAATCGAGGTGGGAGGCCGGGCCAGAGAATGGGGCCGTGGCCTGTGAGCCCCGGGGGCGTGTCCGAGAGCTACTCGCGTGAGGAGGAGCCAAAGAGGAGG
>JAUMJK010001335.1:0-42547 GCA_033558105.1 Coccyzus lansbergi
GATGGAGAGGACTGGGGGGCTTGGGGAGCCCTGGGGACAGGGGAGAGCATTGAGGGGGCTTATTGGGGCCTGGGAATAGGGGGGGACCCTGTAGGGTTCTGGGGATGAGGGGATCCCTGTTGGGTTGTGGGGATGGGAGGGTCTCCACTTGGGCCATGGGGATGGGGGGATCCCTGTTGGATTGTGGGGATGGAGAGGACTGGGGAGGGTCCGGGGAGGGCCTGGGGACAGAGGGGAGCATTGAGGAGGCCTTATTGGGACTTGGGAATAGTGGGGGACCCTGTAGGGTTCTGGGGATGAGGAGGTCCCTGTTGGGACTGGAAAATGGTGGTGGGGATCCTGTTGGGTTGTGTGGATGAGGGGTCCCTGTGGGGACCTGGGGATGAGGAGGGACTCTGGAGGGTTCTGGGAATTCAGGGGCGGGGGGCGGGGGACTCCATTTGGGCCATGGGGATGGGGGGTCCCTCTTGGATTGTGGGGATGGAGAGTACTTGGAGGGGGGGGGGGGTCCTGGGGACAGGGGAGAGCACTGGGGGGGCCTTCTTGGGACTTGGGAATTAGGGGGGCACCCTGTAGGGTTCTGAGGACGAAGAGATCCCTGTTGGGTTGTGGGGATTGGGGGGTCTCCACTTGGGTCATGGGGATGGGGGGTACTGTTGGGATTTGGTAATGGGGGGTCCCTGTGGGGACCTGGGGACGAGGGGAGACTGTGGAGGGTTCTGAGAATTGGGGGGGACTCCATTTGGGCCATGGGGATGGGAGGAGGGTCCCTGTTGGGACTGGAAAATGGGGAGGAGCACTGGGAGGCCCTTGGAGTAGGGACATGGAAATGGATGGGGGGCTGTCCCTGTTGAGTTGTGGGAATGGGGGGAGCTTTGGGGGGCCCCTTGTGGGGTTGTGGGGGATTCTCCAGTTAGGCCATGGGGATGGGGGGGTCCTGCTGGGACTGGAAAATGGGGGGAGCACTGGGGGGGTGGGGTGCTGGGAATAGGGGGAGGCCCTGTTGGGTCTGGAAAATGGAGGGGTCACTGGACACTGCTAGGACTTGGAAACTGGGGGGACCTTCTTGGGACTGGAAAATGGGGGGGTGGGGGCGTCCCTGTTGGGTTGTGGGGTTGGAGGGGCCTCCACTTGAGCCATGGGGATGGGGGGGGCACTGTTAGGACTTGGAAATGGGGGTGTCCCTGTTGGATTCTGGGGATGGGGGAGCACTGGGGGGTCCCTGTTGGAACCTGGGAATAGTGGGGGACCCTGCTGGGTTATAGGGATGGGGGGGGGGGGCACTGTTGGGACATGGTAATGGGGTGGGGGGTGTCCGTGTTGGAGCATGGGGGGAGCCTACTGGGACCTGGAAATAGGGGGGGGGGGGCTCTCCATTAGGACATGAGGATTGGGGGGAGGGGGTCCTGGTGGGGTGCGGGGATGGAGGAGGTATTGGGGGGACCCTAGAGGGGCTCGGGAATAGGGGGGGTCCTGTGGGAATGGGGGGCCCCTGGTGGAACATGGGAGTAGTGGGGGGGGCTGTGGGGATGGGGGGTGTCCTGGTGGGATGTGGGGATGGGAGGGGGCTTGTAGGGCCTGGAAATGGGAATGGGGGATCCCCATTTGGTGTGTGGGGATGGGGGGGGCCCTCAAGGACACCCCAACATCTGCCCCCGTCCAGAACACAGGGATAAGGATGCTTCAGCTTGGGGGGGGCTAGGACCGAGGTGCCACCCCCAGCATCCCTGAGCCCAGAGCTGCCCCCAATGCTTTGGGGAAGGGGAGGGGTGTCCTTTAGGCCCCCATAGGGGTCAGAGGAAGGGGGGTCGAGGGAGGAGGGGGCCAGGACCCCGGAGCGTGAGGCCGCGTCCCCATGGCCAGCGCGGGCGCTCGGGGGGGCGCTGCCGGGGGGCTGCTGGCAGTGCCATGGGGGGCAGCGCCGGGAGGGCCAGGGGGGGCCTGGGGGGGCAGCAGGGGCAGCAGCAGCCCAGGCTGTAGAGGGCGTAGGGGTGGTAGAAGCCGATGTTCACCCTACGAGGAGAAACAAGAGCGCGAGGGGGGTCAGCCCTGAGCCCCAAAACACCCCCTGGCAGACCCCCTGTCACCCACCGAAGGTCACTGACCTGCGGACGCGGCGCCGAGCTCGCCGGCGGTGGTAGTCGCCTTTGGCAAAGTCCTCCAGGTTGGCCGGATGGATGGCCCAGAAGTGGCCTTTGCCGTTGTCGCTGCGGCCGGCCTTGACGAAGCACTCGTTAAGGGAGAGGTTGTGGCGGACGCTGTTGCGCCAACTCTTCTCCTGGGCAGAGAGGCACCCGTCAGGCCCATCGCGGCCACCACCGGCCACCACGCACCCGTCGGCCGCCACACACCCACCACCAGGACATCAGGAGGCACCAGAGTGAACGGTGCCGGAGACGCCAGGAGAAACCAGCCCCTCGGCACCGCTTGAAGTCATTCTGGGATCCAGGTGCCGGCACGTGGGTTTTCATAGAATCATAGAACAACCAGGTTGGGAGGACCCATCGGATCTTCTAGTCCAACCATGGCCAGTGGAGACGCGGTGAGTCCAGCCCAGCCCCAGCTCCCAGTTTATCTGCCCCAAACCACCCAAAGTGGGTGAAAATGGTTGGACTCGACCATCACGGAGGTTTTTTCCAACCTTGTGATTCTATGCTTCACCCCCTAAAAGGGGTAAATTCCCACCCGGTCACCCCTCACCTTGTTCTTGAAGTAGGGGTAGTTGTCCATGATCCACTGGTAGATGTCGGAGAGCAGCAGCTTCTTCTCGGGGGAGGAGAGGATGGCAGTGGAGATGAGGGCGATGTAGGACTGGGAGGGTTTGTCCCCGGGCGCTGGGGTCACCGGGTGCTGGGGGGTCCTGTCCCCTCGCTCGGCCAGGAGGGACTCGATGGAGAAGGAGGCTCCCGGCGGGCGCCGCTCCCCGGACACCGTGGTCTCCCCCATGGTCCCGGCAGCCAGAGGGGAGGGAGACCCAGCGGCCTGGTAATTAGTGCAGATTACGGGGTTTGCTAATTGTGTTTTCACAAACGGGCTGCCGCCTTCGCAAAGCGGGCTGTTTATCTGGCAAAGCCTCGGCTTTAGCGGGATTTGGCCCTTTAAGCCTCATAAATAAAATGATTAATCCACTGGAGGTGGAGGAATTCACAGCAGCACCCAGGTGCCTGCAGGGAGGGGGGAGCCGGCCCCAGGTGTCCCCTCGCCCCCCAATTCCCAAAGAGATTCCGGGTGCTGCCCCGGGACCCTCCCCACCCACCCCAGCAAGATCCTAACGAGGCGACACGGAATTAAATGTAAATCTTTCTTTTTATTTAACAAACACTATAATTTGAACTTTGAAGAATGTGTACTGAAGGAAAGAAAAATAATTTTTCTTTTTTTTTTTTGTTTTTTTCTCTTCTCTTTACAAAAAAAAAAAAAAAAAGAAAAAAAGAAAAAAAACCAAGGATATAAAGAAAAAAAAAACCAAACCCATCTGTACAGGAAGAGCTGGCCAACTCAAACGGAACGCGGGAACAGAAGCTGATGTTTCCAAACAGTGACTTGGCCGGGAAAATTAAAAAGCAATTAAATTAGAATACAAATATTAGAAATAAACCGGGCGCTAGAGCTGCCGCGCAGCCGGGGAACACGAGCCACAGCGCTTCAGACAGTGAAACTTAAACAGTTCAGCTCTAACCCAGGGTTGTGTTTGAATCCCCTTCCCACCCGCGTCCCCTTCTGAACCTGAAAACATATTGCTTACACGCAAACCGGAGAGAAAAAGAGAAGGAAAAGCAAAGCTCGTGGCCAAGAAATGAAGAATTTCCCGGTGGGAGCAGGACTGGAGGCAGCAGAAACGCAAGCGGCTGCCTCCTCGCCTGCCGCCCACTCCCCGGCCAGGACGCCCTCGCCAGACGCCAGGGAGGCTGGGGAGAGAGTGCAGGGGTCGGGGGGTAAATCCCTTCCCCTCTTTTGCTTTCGAATTTTCATCCGCTGACACAAACCAGAGCTGGGAGCGAGGAGGCTCCCTCTGCCAGCAGCCCATGTGCAGCCGCCCGTGCTGGGGGTTTGAAGATCCCGCACCACACGTAGGAGCCAGCGGGAGAGCTTGGAGAGGGAACTCCAAACGTATAAAGCATCGTGAGGACGAGTCTTTGCTTTTGGGCGAGTCGCTAACAAGCATTTAGAACGGTTCAGGGGGGACCTTGCTGGCTTTTCTTTCGTTGTCGGATCATCTTTGCTTTTTCTCCAACGCTTTGGAAAGCGCCGTCGCTTTGGCTCTGCCCTTGTCCTCCCAACGCCCTCAGGGAAGGACACGGGAAGGGAGGACACGGGATTCGGGGTACGAGACCCCAGCAGGGCCCCTCGCGCAGAGCTGAGGTGGCCCCGGCCGCCGCGCCGCAGGCCCAGCTTCTTTCCAACGTTTATTCTCATCTACAGTGGAGAAAAGTCAGCAAGGTCCGAAGCAAAACAAGAGTTGAGAGGCGTCGGCGCGAGCTGCTTCCGCAAAGTTAATTACAAAAAAGTTCTCTAGGACAAAGTCACAAAGGTAACTGTTTGGAAACTCAAAAGCAACAAGGGTTTGTCATCGAGAGCACAGCAGTAGCTTTGGGTCTGGGACCAAAAAAAGTCTTGAACAGAGAAGTGGGAAGTCCGGAGGCTGTTAGCGCGCGGTCGCCGGGCTCCACGCATCGTCCCTCGGCTCTGTCCTCAACACCCTGCGCCAACAGTGCCGCCAGCAGCGCCGGGGCCGGGCCGCACGCTGGGTCGTGACTGAAAGAAACCTGAATTGGAGTTTACCGAGGTAGTTGGCTAGAAACTGAGATTCCCCCCACCTGACATTTCCTGAAGGGCCGAGCGTCCCTGGTCCCACCCCTCTCCTCCTCCTCTTCCTCCTCCTCACGTGCCAGGTGTCCGGCTGTCCTGCAGGTCACTGCCACCGCCTCCAGAAACCAAGCCTTCGCAAAGAAAAGGGAATGCGCAGCCCTTTTACGTCTTCAAAAACACCAAGTTATTGCACTTCAAAAAATTACAACGGATTTGTGGTTCGAGCCCCTCCCCGCCCTCCCCATGGCTTCTGCTCAACTAAAAGGATTCACTACGGCACAATTTCTACGTTACCTTGGGATTTAGGGTTAAAAAGATTCAAACCGTGTCTCTTTACATGAGGTGCAGAGCTGCTGGAGCTCCTAGCTAGAACAGTGCGATTCCAATCGAACATCCCTTCCCTTCCACCCCGTGCCCCCCGGTCCCCACCCCTCGGAACCCCCCTCTCTACACTCGCTGGGTTACACAAACCTCCCGTCCCCACCCCCAGCTCCCACCCCCCCTCCCCACCCCGGACTCCCACGTCCAGCAAAACTTTAGATTAATTAAGGAATGGTTATTTAACAAGACGATAAAAATGCACACAGCTTTGGAGATGGCCGGGAGCTGGATGTCCTGTAGGTCTGCGGGTGAACTTCGCCGATCCAAACCGTCCTGGCGAAGGGCGGCGGAGCTCAGCGAGCCGGAGGCTCCGACCGCCCCGTTTAAGACACTTTCCTTGCTTCCGCCTCCAGCCCAGGGTCAGGCGCCGAGTGGGGTCGTTATCCAACCAAGAAGCAGCTCAATGGTTTGTTTCTCATTTGCGGTTTGTCGGCTTCGCTTTCTTTTTCGCTTCTTTTTATGAGTAATTTGGAATAGGAAAGTCAAAGGAGATCAGGGAGGAAGGGAGATGAGGTGGGAGAGGACGTTCTCCCCCTCCTCCAGATTCATAAGCACCAGAGTATTCAAGTCTGTCCGTTCTGAGATTCAGAGCTGCTTCCGCAGTCAGCAGGCAGAAACCAAACCTTTCTCGTAAGAGCAGCGTCGTTTTGGTTGGGGTCCCTCATCATCGTCGTCGTCTTCCTCCTCTTCCTCCTCCTCTTCCTCCGATGATGAGCTGTCCAGTGTTAAATCTACAACGTCGGCGGCGGCCTTGCCGTTCTCAGCGTTGCTGTTCGGGGTGGGCAACAGCCCGTTCACATCTGAAGAACCTGAGAGGTGGGGGAAGAGAGGGCTCGTTAGACACTTCAAGCCTGGCTGAGGGATCCTCAGACCCTCCCGGTCTCTCGTGGCTCAAAGCTAATTCCAATATTTCAGTTAGAAGGGCCCTACAAGGGTCACCTCATCCTGACCACCTCAGGGCTGAGCAGGAGTTAAAGCCTGTTCTTAAAGGCAGCGTCCAAATGGCACCAACACACGTGGAGGCTTGGGGCATCGACACCCAACCCACATCCCTCCTCCTCAGGGACCCGAGGAGCCCTGGTAACGCTGGTTGAACTTGGAGAAGCTGAAAACGAAGGGGCTTCCAGAGAGAGCTCCCCCTGTCACCTTCCCTGGAGGGGTTTAAGGGACGGGTGGACGAGGTGCTGAGGGACATGGGTTAGTGATTGATGGGAATGATTGGAATCGATGATCCTGGTGGGTCTCTTTCAACCTGGTGATTCTGTGATTCCCTCCGAGAGCCAAACCTATGCTCCAACATCACACAGTTTCTCCCAAACCAGTCGGGGAAGCTCCAGCTTTGCCACGTGTGCTCGTTTCCTACAGGAATTTAAGGTCTTTAGCCCCAGAGATACTCACCTAGGACTAATATCGGACACTGAGGGCTGCAGCTGCGCTCTTTCTCGGCTCTGATGGGACACCAGGAGCCATCCACCAGGTACTCGATTTCATCCGCATCTTCACATTCTGTTAGGATCTTTGACAGGAGGCTGGACAAGAGAGAAGATGCCATTCGTTAAGCTTGAGGCAATCAACAGAATGCATTTCGTGACAGGCAATCAACCTGGATCTTCACCTTAAGCAGCCCTGAAAAGACATCTGGCGTCAGGTGAAGGCTGCTGAGCAGAGCAGGCAGCCCTCGCAGCCACGGGCTCGGCTTGTTTCTCATCAAAAAAGTACAGGTCTGGCAGTGCAAACCATTCTAGGCCTTTCTGACAGAGTACTTAGACCATGAACGAACTTTTTAATTACATGCAATTAGAAGGCAGCCTTGCCTCTTCACCCAGTTTCCCAAAAGGGAAATGAGGAGTGGTTGAGAGACCTAGGGGTGCTTAGCCTGGAGAAGAGGAGGCTGAAAGGAGACCTCATTGCTCTCTATAACTACCTGAGAGGTTATAGAGAGGAGGGAGCTGGGCTCTTTTTTGGGGCACAACAAGCCTACGCAGAGCTACAGACTGGGAGAAGTCTGGCTGGAAAGCTGCCAGGAGGAGAGGGACCTGGGGATGTTGGTCGACAGCAACTGACCATGAGGCAGCAGTGTGCCCAGGTGGCCAAGAAGGCCAATGGCATCCTGGCTTGGATCAGAAACGGTGTGACCAGCAGGGTCAGGGAGGTTCTTCTCCCTCTGTACTCAGCACTGGTGAGGCTGCTCCTTGAATCCTGTGTTCAGTTCTGGGCCCCTCAGCACAAGAAGGATGTTGAGGCTCTGGAGCGAGTCCAGAGAAGAGCAACAAAGCTGGTGAAGGGGCTGGAGAAGAAGAGGAGCATCTGAGAGAACTGGGGGTGTTTATCCTGGAGAAGAGGAGGCTGAGAGGAGACCTCATTACTCTCTGCAACTACCTGAAAGGAGGTCGTAGAGAGGAGGGAGCTGGGCTCTTCTCCCAAGGGACAGGACGAGAGGGAATGGCCTCAAGCTCCACCAGGGGAGGGTCAGGCTCGACATTAGGGAAAAAATTTTCACAGAAAGGGTGACTGGGCACTGGCAGAAGCTGCCCAGGGAGGTGGTTGAGTCACCTTCCCTGGAGGTGTTTAAGACACGGGTGGATGAGGGACATGGTTTAGTGATTGATGGGAATGGTTGGACTCGATCCGGTGGGTCTCTTCCAACCTGGTTGTTCTATGATTCTATGATTCTAAAGCTGCAGCTCCACCTCCAGAGAGATGTCCATGCCCCATCAGAGCTGGAGCAGGTACATCCACACCAAGGAATATCCAACAAGCAGCACTTCCTTCCTATTTTTATTTCCCAAAGTCGCCACAGTAGCCACCAAAATAACACAACAAAAACAAGTTCACCACTGAAAACACGCTCAGTGCAGAAGCCTTGATGTCGGCCATCTCTCCTGGTAGACACGAACAGGATCCCTGCCCTTCCCCTGGGTCACTCGCCCTCAGAAACCAGATCCTTGTTTTATTCCAACAAGTCCCACTATTTGCTTGGTACATTAATCTGGATACACTGTTGGAACTGCTGTTCTACGAGGATTCCCTTCTGGATCTGAGCGTTTCTCTGTGGTGTAAAGGAGAGTGAAGAGCAAAATCTTAAAGGCTCAAGGAAAAATATTCATGGCTGGTAGGAGAACGTTCCTGCTTTCTCCCAGCACGAGAAGGAAATGCGTTTCCACAGCCAGTCTCGTCACCCAGCAGAGCAACCACCAAGGCTGCAATTCCAAAAAAGCTGACAAGGCACAGAAGATCCTGGACTCCACCAACCTCCACAGGGGCCTGTGCCCCTTCCTTGACTAACAACCTCCACTACAGCTGCCAGGTTCCCTCTAGCTGACTTGCAGGAAGGTCCAGATCACCTTTACCTGACAGAACCAGCACCAAACCCCAATTTTGAGAGCAAGAAAGACAAGGAAATCCGTTGAGCCTTCACGACTGATGACATCCTCCTCATCCAGGAGAGACACTGGTGAGGCCGCTCCTTGAATACTGTGTCCAGTTCTGGGCCCCTCACCACAAGAAGGATGTTGAGGCTCTGCAGCGAGTCCAGAGAAGAGCAACGAGGCTGGTGAAGGGGCTGGAGAACAGAACCTATGAGGAGCGGCTGAGAGAGCTGGGGGTGTTTAGCCTGGAGAAGAGGAGGCTGAGAGGAGACCTCATTACTCTCTACAACTCCCTGAAAGGAGGTTGTGGAGAGGAGGGAGCTGGGCTCTTCTCCCAAGGGACAGGGGACAGGATGAGAGGGAATGGCCTCAAGCTCCACCAGGGGAGATTTAGGCTGGAGATTAGGAGGAAGTTTTTCACAGAAAGGGTCATTGGTCATTGGAATAGGCTGCCCAGGGAGGTGGTTGATTCCCCTTCCCTGGAGGTGTTTAAGGCACAGGTGGATGAGGCCTTGAGGGACTTGGTTTAGTGTTAGACAGGAATGGTTGGACTAGAAGATCCGATGGGTCCCTTCCAATCTGGTTGTTCTATGATTCTATGACACAGGCATTGCTGACCTGCAGAGGTTCCCCAGTCCAACCCCTCACAGCTTCCCCTTCAGCCTTGGCAGCCTCTGAGAGATCTCGAAGGAACTGGATTTTCCTGTTGATGTTGGCCGGAGGACAAAGCAAACAGGTTACCTAGGTTGCTTCAGACTGCCTGAAAAGCCACAGTTCCTGGACTAAATCAGGAGCTACAGACACAGCAACGCTCTGATTGTCACCAGCCTGGCTCTGGGAATGCACATGGGGCAGCACTGGAACAGTTTCTCTCTAAACATTCCCTGCTTTTGAGGGAATCTGTGTTAGAGGCCAATTATACAAGCCACGAGGGTGGAGATGAACTTCCAGAAGCCAAGAAGTGTGTGGCTTGCTCCATCAGTCCTTGGGGCTGCTCTCAGCTTGGCTCACACCACTGCGGATGTCAGTGGTCCTGGCCCATGACACAGGTTCCCCATGTTCGGAGGCCACAAAACTTCATCGGGGAGTGGGGGAAGGTTACAGCTCATATTAATTCACTCCTTGTTCCTTCCTTTATAGAATCATGGAATCACCAGGTTGGAAGAGACCCACCGGATAATCAAATCCAACCATTCCTATCAAACACTAATCCATGTCCCTCAGGACCTCGTCGACCCGTCCCTTAAACACCTCCAGGGAAGGTGAATCAACCACCTCCCTGGGCAGCCTATTCCAATGCCCAAAAACCCTTTCTGTTAAAAACTTCCTTCTGATGTCCAGCCTAAACCTCTCCTGGTGGAGCTTGAGGCCATTCCCTCTCATCCTGTCCCCTGTCCCTTGGGAGAAGAGCCCAGCTCCCTCCTCTCCACAACCTCCTCTCAGAGAGAGCAATGAGGTCTCCCCTCAGCCTCCTCTTCTCCAGGATAAACACCCCCAGCTCTCTCAGCCATTCCTCATAGGGCCTGTTCCCCATAAGGCCTGTCCTTTACTCATGGAAAAAAAAAGGCAGGCAGTTTACTCAGCTATTCTCTAGAAGCAGCCTCTGAATTCCAGTTTTCCAGCTTGCCCTCAGGTGGCCCTGCCTGGCAGCTTCGCTCCTCCTGCAGTTCACATTCAGGACCTGCAGCCAGGAGAGGGAGATCTGGTTTTCAGAGCAGCCCTCCCAGCACACAGCTGCATTGCTAAATTTTGCAGTATTCAGGCTCTCTCAGACACACCAGCATCACCTCCAAAGTCATAGAATCATAGAACAACCAGGTTGGAAGGGACCCATCGGATCTTCTAGTCCAACCATTCCTATCAAACACTAAACCAAGTCCCTCAAGACCTCATCCACCCGTGCCTTAAACGCCTCCAGGGAAGGGGAATCAACCACCTCCTTGGGCAGCCTCGAAGTGTTCTTGTCCGGCTGAATCGCAGCCCTCCAGCTCTCCCAACTTTCAGTGAGCACTCTGCACTTATGGAAAAAAGCAAACTCAGTCCAGAGAGATGGGAAACGCCATTCCCACACAGATCAAAAACCTCATGACAAGTTGAGGGTTAAATGTAAAGCAACCTTTGACCAATTCATGACTGGAGAATTCTTGGCAGGACTCAGGATATTCATTTCTTGCCTTTTCCAAATGCTGTTTGGAATTTAATTTGCTTTTATTAGAAGAATGGAATGGAATGGCTTAGGCTGGAAGGGACCTCAAAGCCCACCCGGTCCCACCCCTGCCATGGGCAGGGACACCTCCCACTGCATCAGGGGCTCCAAGCCTCATCCAACCTGCCCTTGAACCTCTCCAGGGATGGGGCAGCCACCACTGCTCTGGGCAACCTGGGCCAGGGCCTCCCCATCCTCACATTTCTTCCTAAGATCTCATCTCAGTCTTCCCCTCTTTCATCTGAAAACCGTTCCCCCTCATCCTATCCCTGTACTCCCTGAACAAAAGCGCCTCTCCCCAGCTTTCCTGGAGCCCTTTTCACTCTTCGAAGCTGATTTAAGGTCACCCTGGAGCCTTCTCTTCTCCAGGCTGAACAACCCCAACTCTCTCAGCCTGTCCTTGTACAGGAGGTTCTCCAGCCCTCAGATCATCTCCGTGGCCTCCTCTGGCCTCACTCCAACAGCTCCATGTCCTTCCTGTGTTGAGTCCAGACCTTCACACAACCTCCCCCGGTGCTTTTACAGCACTACTCCAACTATGACACATTCACAGCAAACAGTGAAAAAAGAACATTCTTCTTGCAGAAGAGGCAGGAGCTGCCTTGCTGGGAACACGGAGAAACAGGGATTCTGGTGTGGCTCTGTCCTGCTGGTCCAGACCCAGATGGAGCACAACTCTGCAGACTGCCCTTTGCAAACCCACTCTAGAAGTGCTGTTCCAAAAGCTGCTGCCCTCCCAGCAGACCCCACTTGCCTCAGCATCCTCTCCCACACAGCAGGGAGCACCCCAAGGCCCTGTGGAGCAGGCCCAGCCTCTCAGTAGGGATCCACAGGCACTGGGAGAGGCCCAGGGAGCTCAGGCAGATCCACAGAACTCCCAGCCTGAACAACACACCCAGAGCATTTCAGTGGCGTCTCTCCAGTACATCTCAGCCTGTTGCCTTTTTCTCCTCTAGGCATGCAAAACAGGCCTCTTTCCCATCCCTGACCCCAAGGAACTCACAACAGCCACAGAAATTGTACTGAACAGGCACACAGACGGCACAAATGCCTCCCCATGACTGTGTTTGTATCTCTGTTTCAGGGCAGGACCTTCTGTTTGACAACTGGCAGAGCACATCCCCTTATCGAATTTACTGCATGCCCGGAACTGCCTGGGAGTTAATGAGCACCTCACAAGAAAACAGGAGGATGTTTCTTATCAAAAATAATCTTATCCAGTGCTTATAAAGTGGTTTATTCCACGCAGGATGATACCTGTCAGCTAAGGCTGTGCAGGTTCATCAACCTGATGAAGAACGAGGTGAAGTGCTTGATTCTCAAAATGCCTGAGTGTTAAATCCAAACGTTAAGAACGTCAGACAAAGAGCCAAGCCTTGCTCTAACACATCAAGACAATTAAGTCAGAATCACAGAATAGCTTAGTTGGCAAAGACCTTTGAGATCATTAAGTCCAGACGTACCTGCCCACTACTAAACCAGATCCCTGGGCAGCTCACCTACTCCCTTTTAAACACCTCCAGGGATGGCGATTCAACTACCTCCCTGGGCAGCCTCTGACAGTGCCCAGGAACCCCTTCCATGAAGAAACTGTTCCTGATATCTCCCCTCAGCTTCCTCTTCTCCAGGATAAACACCCCCAGCTCTCTCAGCCACCTCTCATAAGGCTTCTTCTCCAGTCCCTTCACCAGCTTCGTTGCCCTTCATCAGCAGAGTAAGCTTCCAGCTTTGTTTTGAAGTGAGCTTCAATCGGATGCATGGACCAAAAGACAAGATGCTGCACTCAGTGCAGAAAAAGAAAGGTGCTGAGGACAAAGGAGAGCGCACACTCACCCATCGATTATTAGCTGGTCGTAGGGTGCTGGTTTGTCACACACAGGGCACATCCACGTGGGCTTTTTCTCATTCATCTGAAGGTAGAAGACTGCATCGAAGCACTGCAAGTGTGCACAGGTCTCTGCCCGGCACGGGACAGACAGCCGCATCTTCACGAGCTGTTGAAAACAAAGAGCAGAAAGTCAGCAACAGAACCACTCAAGCAGCCACCAGTCGGATCTCCTAAGCAGTAAGTTCATTTCCTTGCAAAACTGGTCTGGCTTTCTTGACAAGAGCAGGTTAAAACATATTACTAAGACTTACCGGACAGATAAGCGAGACACGGACCCCTGTAGTGGCAATTTCACTGTCTGGATCCAAGCGTAGCTTCTCTTTTACTGCAGTAAGAGCAGAGGGCACAAAATTCAACAGATGCAAACTTAACCCTTGGCAAAAACATACGGCACAGGTCAAGCAGTCCAGCAACAGCCCCTGGCTGAGTACGATCGTTTCTCCTATAAATCTCTGCCAGTCAGGGACAGAGGACACCAGAGACCAAACCTGCTGTGTTTGACTAGCCATTAACAGCCTCGGTGAACCAAAAGCCTTCATAGAATCATAGAACAACCAGGTTGGAAGAGACCCCCTGGATTATCGAGTCCAACCATTCCTATCAAACACTAAACCATGTCTCTCAGCACCTCGTCCACCCGTCCCTTAAACCCCTCCAGGGAAGGTGACTCAAGCCCCTCCCTGGGCAGCCTCTGACAGTGCCCAATCACCCTTTCTGTGAACATTTTTTTTCCCTAAGTTGAGCCTGAACCTCCCCTGGTGGAGTTTGAGGCCATTCCCTCTCGTCCTGCCCCCTGTCCCTTGGCAGAAGAGCTCAGCTCCCTCCTCTCCACAACCTCCCCTCAGGTAGTTGGAGAGAGCAATGAGGTCTCCCCTCAGCCTCCTCTTCTCCAGGATAAACACCCCCAGCTCTCTCAGCTGCTTCTCATAACGCCTGTTCTCCAGCCTTGTGCGTGATGCGACAGCTCAGGGTCTCCAGACCAGCTGCAGAACTCCTCAGCAGGCCAGGAAGCTCACATTTTCTCACAGATCTCCTGTACCAACCACCTAGTTCTCCTAGGCAAGCAGCATGTGCTGCTTCACATCCAGGCAGAGCAGATGAAGGAGCAGGTTTGCTCTTATACCCACCTCTTATTCACAAGCTTCATGCTGGATGCTTAGGGTATAGAGGAAATCGCACTGTTGATCAGCTTTTCGCATTATTATTACACCAGGCAGCCAACCAGGAGTTAACTTTGTCGCCCTTCACAGGGGACCCACATACCTGGTGTTGCCACAGAGAGCATAAGAGTGGATGGACAGAGCAGTAGCACATGGCAAGACTTCTGGATTGAAGGCACTTTAGGCTTATCTCATCATTGGCACTAAGATAACGGATTATATTCCCTTCTGGGAGCAATAGCAACGAGACAGAGATAACTGCCTCCCTCTGCCCCTTGAAACTCAGAGAAAGCAGTGCCAGAAGCGAGCCAACTTAGGATGAAGACAAATTGACTGGAAATCACATCCCATCCTTTCCCCATCCAATAAACAAGCCTTCTCTCTACTGGGCTGTAACTCTGCTGTTTATCTGCTGGCCCTTTATTGCAGCAGCCTGTTTCTGGGAACTGCAAACAGACCCAGAGGTACCAGACAGCTCAAAAAGCAAGGCAGCCACGCAAAACCAGGCACAAGCAGCGATCCAGCAGGTATTTGGAAAGTGTGAGATCATAGAATCATAGAATCTCCAGGTTGGAAGAGACACCCCCCCCGCCCCCGCCCCGTATCATCGAGTCTAACCATTCCTATCAAACACTAAATCATGTCCCTCAGCGCCTCAGCCACCTGTCCCTTAAACACTTCCAGAGAAGGTGAATCAACCCCCTCCCTGGGTAGCCTCTGACAGTGCCCAATCACCCTTTCCATGAAAAATTTTTAGCTAACGTCTAGGCTGACCCTCCCCTCGTGGAGCTTGAGGCCATTCCCTCTCATCCTGTCCCCTGTCTCTTGGGAGAAGAGCCCAGATCCCTCCTCTCCACAACCTCCTCTCAGGGAGTTGCAGAGAGCAATGAGGTCTCCCCTCAGCCTCCTCTTCTCCAGGATAAACACCCCCAGCTCTCTCAGACACTCCTCTTCTTCTCCAGCCCCTTCACCAGCTTTGTTGCTCTTCTCTGGACTCACTCCAGAGCCTCAACATGCTTCTTGTGGTGAGGGGACCACAACTGAACACAGTATTCGAGGAGCGGTCTCACCAGTGCTGAGTCCAGAGGGAGAATAACCTCCCTGGCCCTGCTGGTCACACCATTTCTGATCCAAGCCAAGATGCCATTGGCCTTCATCATTTGCCTTCATCATTAGGCAAGCAGGTAGAGAATCCTGCCACAGTGCTGCCTCCTGAAAGGAAAACCCAGAGTGGCTGCAGGTGAATCGAAAAGAGCAGCAGATGTGTAGGTTCCACATCAAGGGGAATCAGCACAGAAAACTGGCTTTAAGCTGCTCCACAGCTCACAAGAAGCGGCTGCTGCTCACACTGCTATCTGAAAAGGCCTTTGACACTTCCCATCATCATTTTTCTTTGGAGCAAGTCAACCATTTATCGTGACCTTTTCAGATCATAATAAGATGTCTGCAAACAATAAGGCCACACACTGTTTTGCAACACACAGCTCTAATTAGAGAGCAACTTTTCAGATGCAAAATTCCCCAGGAGATTACAAGATCTGGAGTTGTTTTCTGCAAGTTAGGAGACTTTTCAACCAAGCTTAATTTTTTTGTAAAGTTCTTTGTGAAAGCATAATCTGTGCATCAATTTCTGTGATTCAAGGGAAGGAGAAATAGAATCACAGAATGGCTTCGGTTGGAAAAGAACTTTAAGATCAGAGTCCGGACCCTGCTAGGTCTGCCACCAGACCATGTCCCCAGGTACAAAATCCGCTCCTCTTTTAAACCCCTCCAGGGATGGCGACTCAAGTTCCTCCCTGGGCAACCTCTGACAGTGCTTGAGCAACCCTTGCAGTAAAGAAATTCATAGACTCATAGAACAGCCAGTTTGGAAGAGACCCACGGGATCATCAAGTCCAGCCGTTCCTATCAAATTCCTCCCAATATCCAGCCTAAATCTCCCCTAGCACATCTTGAGGCCCTTTCGCCTTTTTCTGTCACTGCCTCCCCAGGAGAAGAGACCAACCCCACCTCACTCCTATCTCCTTTCAGGGAGTTGAAGGTAACAATAAGGAACTCATCTCCTTTTCTCTAGACTAAACAGCCCCAGGTCCCATAGCTGCACCTCATTAGGCTTGTTCTGGAGCATCCTGATTAGAATCAGGATGTTTTAAGAGTTCTTTAGGCTCCACAGCCATTCTGGGTCCAGACAATGTTCCTAAAGTCAACAGAAGCTTACGCAGGGGAAGATAAGTCAGCCCCAAGATGCAACTGAAGTCAGGGAGCAGCTTTAGCGAGTGCTATGGGATATTGCAATGGATACGGAATCCTTTGCAGAACACACCAGAGCTATAAAAGCAAAGCTCCTAAGTTACTTGTGCTTGCCAGCCTCAGATGGCCAAACAACTTCCAAGCAGTAATAAGCCAAAAGAAGTGAAACAAATCAACATTCCTGTTTGGTTAAGTTCAAGGTCACCAAATGCAACTCCTCTCTGCCCCAAAGCTCAGCCAAACCCTCTAGTGATCTAACACAGCAGAACAGGAGGCACAATGATTGTGCCTGGGGCGGGGAAGGCAAGAAAGCTGCTTGCAGAGCCCCTGCCTGCCCCTCTCTGATTGAGAGGCCATCCTGCAAGCGCACATTTTAATGAACAGCGCACACTGCTGAGCCTGGTTTCAAAGTGTGAAGGGTCTGAGGAGGAGAATCATAGAACAACCAGGTTGGAAGAGACCCATTGGATCATTGAGTCTAACCATTCCTATCAAACACTAAACCATGTCCCTCAGGACCTCATCTACCTGTGCCTTAAACACCTCCAAAGAAGAGGATCCTCTGCAGTTTAACACAACCCAAAAGCCAGACTTCGCTCAATTCACTTAAGTTCCCAGTGAACAGCAAAAAAGGGAGCACAGTCAGTGCCTCAGGCTCCTGAGAATGGTGGCTATTTAACAAAGGGAAATCTCGACTCCTTAAATCAGCAGGGCTGTCAGAGGGGTCTAAAACTCTCACACACACTACCTGGTGCAGAATGTTCAGCACCTGCTGCAGAAATGCTGCACTCGACATGAAGATCCAAGCTTGGCTAAGGCAGTAGCACGTCCCACAACCTGCAACCAGCACCTACAGACCAGATGTGCCTGAAATCGTCGTCTTCCCCATGAACTACAATCTTCCTTTAGGATTATAATTGTTATACTCGGAACAAGCTGCCCGGATCTAGTTTAAAGACCAACACAGTTCCTGGTTTAAGTTCTCCCACGTAGAATTAGACAGTAAGAATCCTCTCTCCAGTAACATCAAATAAATGGAATTCTTCACACTCATGAGCTGCAAGTCAGATTCAGTCTTGGAAAGGTAACCTCCCCTCATTTTCAGTAACATTTTGCATTTGCCTCACACCATGATGATTTACCTGAGCTGTCTATGACAAGCATCTCTCGGGATCATCTCTTCTCAGAAGCTCTCAATGCATATCAAAGCGCTGGAGTTGAAATCCTGCTGCCAGCCCCTCGGTCTTACAGGAGGTTGGGGCAGCAAGACATTTACACCATGATCCCTTGCTCCAGAAATCTCCTTTGGAAATCACAGGGGTCAAGGCCGAGGTGCTATGTAATATTCACCAGCTCATTAATTACTCAGGTGAAGGCACAGAATCATAGAATAACCAGGTTGGAAGAGACCCACTGGATCATCGAGTCCAACCATTCCTATCAAACACTAAACCAAGTCCCTCAGCACCTCATCAACCCGTCCCTTAAACCCCTCGAGGGAAGGTGAATCAACCACCTCCCTGGGAAGCCTATTCCAATGCCCAATGACCCTTTCTGTGAAAAACTTCCTCCTAATCTCTAGCCTAAATCTCCCCTGGTGGAGCTTGAGGCCATTCCCTCTCATCCTGTCCCTTGGGAGAAGAGCCCAGCTCCCTCCTCTCCACAACCTCCTTTCAGGGAGTTGTAGAGAGCAATGAGGTCTCCCCTCAGCCTCCTCTTCTCCAAGATAAACACCCCCAGCTCTCTCAGCCTCTCCTCATAGGGCCTGCTCTCCAGCCTCTTCACCAGCTTCATTGCCCTTCTCTGGACTCGCTTCAGAGCCTCAACATCCTTCTTGTGCTGAGGGGCCCACTTGGGTCAGAATGACACAGGCCCTCAGCAGAACATGCCACGATACAACCTGGAGACAAATCCTAAATCCAACTGAAGTGATTCAGAGCTTCCGCAGAGCCACAAGAAATACATGCTGCAGAAGGACTGCACTTGCAACACAGATTTGGGGCAGTTTCACATAACTGACATACAGCTTAGCAAGTTAATTCAAATTAAAAGTGGTTTTATACAACTGGAAGAAAGAAATTGCATCCAACTCCGTGGCTGTTCCTAAGCATGTTTCCAGCAGCCTGGCAGGTAGGGATGCTGCAGTTCCACAGGCACAGAGCGGACTTTGTAAGCAGATAGACTCACCAAGTGCTTTGCAGAGTTCTGGATGTTTGATCCCAATGGTTTTCAACCTCTGTAGCAGCTCTGCTGAAGTCATCTGCCGCACCAAGTAGAGCCCCACGGAATAGCTCTGATGAGAGAAGGAGGGGAAAGAATGAGCAGGGCTGCTTTTTTTTGGGGTCGTTTGTGCAGTTCTGTGCGATTCCCTTCAGCACGTACCTTGCCATAATTCCCCCAGGTGACAGTGATGCGATTGGTCGCTGCAGACAAGTACATGAGGTGGGTGAGGTTGATGGGACGACAGGGCCTTTTGGGTTCCACGCCAGGTTTGTTTGATGGGTAGTAGCCCTAAGGCAGAAAGGTTACACGTATTCAGATAATGTTTCTACTCAATATACTTCTATGTGGGCACATCTACTCATTAACCTCGCTAAATTCTACTCAGCCACTGTTCTCACAGAGAGGAGTAGAAGTTAGCTGAACGGATCAAGCAAGTCTCTTTGCAAAAAGACTTCATTAACAACATAGCTAATCCACTAGAAAATTAATTTTAAACTAAGCCGTGCGCTTTTATACTGTAGCTTCTTGTCTACATTCATCAGGAAAATTATTTCCCTCCAAATTAGACAAGTCCTTCCCAAGCTGGCATAGAATCATAGAATCACCAGGTTGGAAAGGACCCAGTGGATCATCAGGTCCAACCATTCCCATCAATCACTAACCCATGTCCCTCAGCAGCTTGTCCACACATCTTTTAAACATCTCTAGGGATGGTGACTCAACCACCTCTCTGGGAAGCCTCTGCCAGTGCCCAGTGCACCTTTCTGTGAAATATTTTTGTAACAAAATAGGTAAAATCTTACTAGAAGTAGAGGACTGAACTCTGGTGTCACTAATGGGTTTAGTGTAAGCACAGTTTCACAGGCAGTGAAGGTTCTACAGCCTGTATCAGGTCTCCAGTAATTGCTCACCCTCTGTTTAAATGTTTTTAGGTTTATTTTTGGTTTTATGTCCCAGCTCCCGGCCAAGCTGACTCACCGGCACCGAGCAGTAGCTGTGGTTCACTTTCACCGCGATGTTGGGAGGGTACTGATCCTCCTGAGGAGAACTGGTGTCGGTATAACAGATTCTGTAACGAAACGACATCTCTCAACATCCCTGCGTTGCCTGCACATGCAAAGCTCTCAGCACATCAGCAGCTCCCAGCAGCCCAACCAGCCCTTGCTCCCTCCTCTGGCCAAAGCAAAGCCCGTTCCGCTCGGCTCTCCCAGGGCAGACACTGCCTTGATCCTTGAGCAGCACAACCTGACAACCTGCTGATTCCTACTGCCGCACTAAGTCAAGCAGCACGTGGAGGAAGAGGTTAGAAAGCAGAGTTAAAGGTGCCTGTGTTAGTCCTGTGAACAAACTCCTGTCAATTATCTTTGTAGCTGTGAAACCCACATGAAAACGTTGTCTCTTCTGGCTCCCTCCTCCCCTGTTCTGATGTCAAACTAACGCAGGGCCCAGACATACCTTAGCACAACCTGAACTGACTTCACACCAGGCTGCAACTCCCTGGTAAATAAAGAAGAAACAAGCTTCAGATCACTTATGTAAAAAACCCCAAATACACACACAAAACCAAATCCAAGACAACCAGAATTAGCTGCACTTTTGCTAGACTCGGGAGCTTTGTTCTTTTCTTCACTTCACAGAATTTTACTCATATTGTACAACTCCTTCTGCAAATATCGGTGGCCCTGTAATTTTTTTATTTTTTTTTTCCTAATACACCATCCTACAGGCTTTCTCTGGGTTTACAAAACTATAAAAGTGTTGGGTGGAGGATTCCCGTTTGCCTGGCATCCTTCAGCTGATCTATGGACATGTACAAAGCCAGGATTTAACTTCAGGTCTATCTGACAGTGCCCTTCAAGACTCTCTTCGTCTAATTACTCAGCTAAAGGCGCTCAAGTAAACCAAGGAACTAAGTGTTTGGGGAGCAGTAGAACCTCTGTCAGCACTGCTAATGTTGTCAGTGCTCTTCGTAACTGAGTTTCAGATGCTAAAGATACTCTAGATTCTGCACAGGGCACGAGGCATTAGATAAGATACAGAACTACGGAATCATAGAAGAGTTTGGGTTGGAAGGGACCTTAAAGCCCATCCAGTTCCACCTCCTGCCATGGGCAGGGACATCTCCCACTGGATCAGGGGCTACAAGTCTCATCCAACATGGCCTTGAACCCCTCCAGGGATGGGGCAGCCACAGATTCTGTGGACAATCTGAGCCTCCCCACTCTCACAGCAAAATATTTCTCCCTAACATTTCATCTCAATCTCTCCTCTTTCAGCTGAAAACAACTGTCTCTTAAAAACAATGCCCAAATTAGTCTTGATTTGCCTCAAAGTACTTCACATTCCAATTCAGCGTTTTAGTATAACTATTTGGATTTTGGGGGTAGAAGTGAAAGCTCCTCTGCTCAGCTAGCAGGACCTGGTGTGTTTGGTTTAGACATGAGGGAACACACCTGGATTGCCCCCCAGGCAGTGGGAGAAGGCAGATTGGTGCCAAGTGATCCTTCTAGACAAGGATAGGCTCTCACTGAACCCCCCACCATGGAATATTTAAGCTGTGTTACTGACAGCGAAAGTTTGCTCACAAGTTTGACTACATGAAGAGAAGAGCATCAGGAATCAGATACAAGACGTGCTCTTTACACCTACAGACCGTGGCGTATCGGTTCCTCCAACCAGCTTCCCCTGTTTGCTGACTGAGATCACAACCACAAACTGGATATTCAAGAAACCTCATCTTTGTCTGATGCTATAGTCTGATTTTTCCAGTGTAGAGCAATATCTAAAGGCTTCATGCTTAGTTTTGGAGGGCCTCTTCTGCACTGCCTCCCTTCACAGCAGCAAGGGCCAAGGGAGCAGGTCAGGGACAGAGGGAGCCTTGCTGCCTGCCTCAGCATCTCTCAGGCGTTTCTTTGTTTGCATCAAAAGTTGCACCGTGACAGAGGTCGGGGTAAATCCTAACCTGTACAAGTCATTTTTCTTATCCAGTCGCTCTAGACTCCTTTACAAGCAGGGAGCTCTCTTTCAGATGCAAACAGGGTTACACGCGCAGCTTTTGAACTTTTGATGCAAAGCAGAAGCTGCAAATGTTCACAACACAAGCTCAACGGAGAATTTAGGCCATCGAGGATTTCATACTGCTTTTCGTGCTATTCAAGAGGAAGATTAGGGGAGGAGAAGAGAAGCCCAGGGACTTAGATGGGTGAAGTTGTACCTCCTGCCTCCCCCAAAGTTGCTTTAGCCCATCTGCTGACGTCCTTTAACAGTTTCCTTGCAGAGCACAGGGGCTCTCACAGAGAGGGAACAGAGGAATCACACAGCCCCCTTTTCTCCGACTGTTAACACACAATGAGAAGTACCTGGAATTCCTGATCAACTCCACTTGTCTCGGTGTTAAAGCAAAAATGCACGGACTTTCCTGAAGCTTCTCGTTATTCTGGGGAACTGAAGAGGAAAAACAAACAGTGTTCATCAACCTGGTACCACCCAGCTCTTGGACACTGCTAGGCACATGGTGATTTTTACTGTTCTGAGCTCTGTTTACTTCCAAGGCTGGTTTCCTCCTGTACAGCTGCACGGGAACTCTGATCATCGCGTACTTTGGCAAATCCACTGTTGATTAAACATTTATCGCTTGTCTGCTTTGCCTGTGAGAGCTAACAGAGCACTGTGGATTTGGACCTGCTTTTTGTTAACTTTTCCTCCCCTGGAATAATCCGTGAGCCAACAAGCGTGTGCTCGTGTAAGGGACAAACCATAAGTGGTGTCACAGTGTGGAGACAGAACCCAAAGAAGCGTAACAAGAGATCAATGCATGACATGAAAGCATGAAACCACCAGACTGATCAGACCGATTCTGGAAAAGAAAGGAAAACAACAACAACAACTATCAGCTTAGATGATAAAAAGCATCACAAAACAAGCTGTAAGAGACAAAACATGACTTGCAAACACCTGACCTTGAGGGGGTGTGTATAGGCAGGGTGTTAGAGCTCTCCGCTTGCAGAAACACTTGCTTGAGAACCCAGCATTAATTGGCCTTTTGCACATTCACAATTTGAAGATCAAATGCATTTAACATGGTTAAAATTAAGCTTGAGATGTGGAAAACTTATGCGACTACTTCTGTCTGGTACCTCGTTTGAAATTCAAACACATTCTCTTAGTGTCAGGACACATTTCCAAGCAAGGCTGAGGCCCTGAGCTGCTGAAAGTCACAGGACAAACACAGAGAACAGGGAGTGATAAAACAGCTTTCCAACCCCACACCCTTTTTTAGCAAGAATCAGCTGCTTTTCTTTGCACCATTTGAGAGACAATACACAAGCACTTGAGAATGAGAAAAGTGCTTTGCTGTCTGTGAATTAGATGAGGTGAAGGAAGGACAAAACATCAGCAGCTCTAGGGTCCTGGAAGAAGTGGTGATGATCCAATTCACTGACTGCAGATACTTTCCTCCAACAATTCAGCTTGGAGAATGCAAAAGGGGCTTTATTTATGGACTTTTAATTTATTTCCAGTTTCCATCCCAATGTCTCTTGAAAAAAAAAAAAAAAAAAAAAGGCAAAGTGTTTCATACAAGCTGGTATTTTTAGAAAGCGATAGAGAAAAACAACAAAACCTCATTTTAATATTGCTGCTTAAATAACTGCCTATAGAGACAGAGCGTCCTCCTGATGTTCGGCTACACAAAGACAAAGTAAACCTGATTAGGAAAACTGAGAAGCTGTTCATGTTTTGTTTTGCATTTCTATCAGCTTCCTCTTCCCCTGCAAACCCGAAGCACCAGGCTGCCAGCAGCAACACAGGTGAAGCACCCAACCAGGCTGCTATCCTCTCCAGAGTGATTTTCCACCATCAAAACCAGCTCACTATGGAATTTCCAAACAGGGGGTTTGCTCACTTTCACAAGACATCAAAGAGCTGCTGTCAACAACTGTGCTGAGGCTGAAGACCCCACTAACCTGCATGGAGCAAGCAGGGCTGCAAAGCACCAGCTACCCATGAGCTGTGCTACCGCCAGGGCAGGAAAACAAGAATCAGCTCAGTGACCACGTCTCTCTCCTTAGTTAACAACACTCCTCTTTGGGCATGAATCATAGAACAACCAGGTTGGAAGAGACTCACCAGATTATCAAGTCCAATCATTCCCATCAATCACTATCATAAATCATATGACACTAAACCATATCCCTCAGCACCTCATCCACCCATCCTTTAAACACCTCCAGGGAAGGTGAATCAACCACCTCCCTGGGCAGCCTCTGACAGTGACCAATCACCCTTTCTGGGAAAAACTTCCTCCTAATGTCCAGCCTAAATCTCCCCTGGTGGAGCTTGAGGCCATTCCCTCTTGTCCTGTCCCCTGTCACTTGGCAGAAGAGCCCAGCTCCCTCCTCTCCACAACCTCCTCTCAGGGAGTTGGAGAGAGCAACGAGGTCTCCCCTCAGCCTCCTCTTCTCCAGGATAAACACCCCCAGCTCTCTCAGATGCTCCTCTTCTTCTCCAGCCCCTTCACCAGCTTCGTTGCTCTTCTCTGGACTCGCTCCAGAGCCTCAACATCCTTCTTGTGCTGAGGGGCCCACAACTGAACAAAGGATTCGAGGAGCAGTCTAACCAGTACCAAGTACAGAGGGAGAAGAACCTCCCTGGACCTGATGGTCACACCATTTCTGATCCAAGCCAAGATGCCACTGGCCTTCTTGGACACTTGGACCACTGCTGGCTCATGGTCAGTCACTGTCAACCAACACCCCCAGGTCCTTCTCCTCCAGGCACTTTCCAGCCAGACTTCTCCTAGTCTGGAGTTGCTCAGAGTTGTTGTACCCCAAGTGCAGGATCCAGCATTTGGCCTTGTCAACCCTCATCCCATTGGTCTCAGTCCATGGATCCAGCCTGTTCGGATCCCTTTGGAGCCTCCCGACCCTCCAGCAGATCAACACTCCCACCCAGCTTAGTGTCATCTGCAAACTTGCTAAGGGTGCACTCAAAGTAAGAGAAACAAGCAGCCACAGCAGCATGTGCTCCCCATTTGCTTTCTCCAGGCAGGATTCCAGGGGTCTTTCCTCACTGCTCACAGAACGCTGCTGGAAAGCCACATGAAGCTTTCGGTGTTACCTGAGCAAAAGAGAGCTGACAGGGAATAAAAAAGTCAGGAAGACAGTAGACTGCTGAATGGACTTGGGATGTGTTCACATGTACCTTGCTGCCAGCAGGAATCGGAACAGGATGTTTTGGAGAAGGTGCAGGAGAATGTTCCCCAAAAGACTGGAATTAAAACTGCTCTGAGACAGAGTTGCATAAAGACATGGTTCTCTTTCAAAATCTTAATGCTGGAAAATGAGCCCTGGCTCCAGGAGGTGCACGTAGAATCATGGAATGGTTTGGGTTGGAAGCTCACCCAGTTCCAACCCCCATGCCATGGGCAGGAACACCTTCCACTCGATCGGGTGGCCCAAAGCCCCGTCCAGCCTGGCCTTGAATGCTTCAGAGGACCCGCTCAGCCATTCATTTCTTTGCTGAGCAGCCAGAAAACAAATCGTTTTTAAAAGTAAAATACATTCAGATAATCGAGTTTCATCCCTTCTCCAGGACAGATGCCTCAGCACATAACTCGGTTTCTCAACTTGTAAAACACCTACAGGTATTGATTTATTTTAACAGTTGTCAATAGCAGGAAATCAATTTTTAAGATCAAGCTTGATCAGCAGTTCTCAGAATGGGTCAAGATATAAAACTTCCAAATCCCAAAATAATGTGACAAACCACTTTCAAGATGAGCCCAAAGTTACTGCAATGGACTCCCATTCTGAGGAGTCAATGTATCCACAGTCCTCAAGCCGCTCTGCAAAATAAGGACTCCAGAGATTTGGGGGGGTTGGGGTTTCCCTGCACCAAAAGGATTTTTGCTTTGGTTTGGTTTTTTTTGAAAGGTACCATTCCTCATTATTACACTTACTGGTTAAACTTGCTAAAGAAGTTAAGCACCCCTAGGAAAAAGAGATCCCACTGTCTTCTCCGTGGCTGGAGACCCCAAAGGAAGATCGGCAAGGGATGAGATGCTGGCAGGAGGCTGCTGAGGAGCAGCTTTTGAGCCTTCTATCAACATCCCTACACCTCCAACTGCATAGCACAGGGCACAAAATAACATACAGGGTTGTTTTTTAACCCTCCCTGGCTACTGGAACTGCTCTGACAAGACAGAAGGGGTCTGGAGAGCCAGGGCAAGGCGACTGCACGTCATCTCTCGTTGCTGTCAGCAGCAGGAGCTGCGCACTGCAGTTTGTTTAGGTGAAGACATCAACTGTGCAAGCGTGTGCTTTTCTGGGATTCCTTGGAGACGGCCCAACGCAGCGGAGTTTGCTCTACAAGTAGGTGAACGCAGTTGCCTTCACCGTGAAATCGATGGCCCTGTTTACAGCAACCAAAGTCCAGCTTCAGAGGAGGTGGCCTAAGTAGCAGACTGACTGCTTGCACAGGACAGGAGAGCCCCACCAGTGCTGCACAGCAGGGATTGTTAGAAGGACAAACCAAAACAAATGCTGTTTACATCAGCAGCAGAAGGAGCTGCCAGCCTGCCCAACCCTCAGCTTCCCCAGCTGCATTGCAAGGTCTCCTTCAGCATTCGGTACAGCTCCAGGAGAGAAGTCAAAGCCTCAGCACCTACAGCAAGTGCTGGATGTCACAGTCAACATTTGGGACAAAACATCATCCCAGATTCCTTACAGTGTTTTATTACTGCCAAAAGCTACATCTGCACTGCCCAGAAATCACAGAATCATAGAACAACCAGGTTGGAAGAGACCCACCAGATCATCAAGTCCAACCATTCCTATAAAACACTAAACCATGTCCCTCAGCACTTCATCCACCCGTCCTTTAAACACCTCCAGGGAAGGTGAATCAACCCCCTCCCTGGGCAGACTCTGACAGTGCCCAATCACCCTTTCTGGGAAAAACGTTTTCCTAATGTTCAGCCTAAACCTCCCCTGGTGGAGTTTAAGGCCATTCCCTCTTGTCCTGTCCCCTGTCTCTTGGGAGAGGAGCCCAGCTCCCTCCTCTCCACAACCTCCTCTCAGGTCGTTGCAGAGAGCAATGAGGTCTCCCCTCACCCTCCTCTTCTCCAGAATAAACACCTCCAGCTCTCTCAGCTA
The DNA here is from genome assembly GCA_033558105.1 of Coccyzus lansbergi. Classification (NCBI taxonomy): domain Eukaryota; kingdom Metazoa; phylum Chordata; class Aves; order Cuculiformes; family Coccyzidae; genus Coccyzus; species Coccyzus lansbergi. The sequence continues at coordinate 26,439 of JAUMJK010001335.1, forward strand.
CTCCTCTTGTTCTCCAGCCCCTTCACCAGCTTCATTGCTCTTCTCTGGACTCACTCCAGAGCCTCAACATCCATCTTTTGGTGAGGGGCCCAGAGCTGAACACGGGATTCGAGGAGCAGCCTCACCAGTGCCAAGTCCAGAGGGAGAATAACCTCCCTGGACCTGCTGGTCACACCGTTTCTGATCCAAGCCAGGAAGACACAAAGAGGATGAGTGCAGGGACCAGCGAGGGCCTCAGACACCAAAGAGCTCACACAACCACTCTGCCCGTTAGCTCCTCACAAAAGAACGCAGAGAAGATATTGGAGTTCATTCCCTCTAGAAAGGATTCTGATCAATCTTAATTGTACGCCTTATCTACCCGAGAGAATTGTGGCCATTTCAGTAAATTAGGAGAACTCTTTCCAGTTGACATCCCTAGGTCAAACCAGAGAGCTGTGGCAGAAGCCGTTTCCACGCACATAACCCAAATGCTGGATTTAATACTTAAATGGACTGAAACTGTGCTTGCAGTTACCAAATGTAGGGTATTAGTGGGTTCATAACAGAGCTAATCTGTCTGCTTTTAGCTGAAGCCACCTTTGTCTAACAGCAACCTGATAGCCCTCCAGGGAACCTGCTTGCCTACAGACCGAAAGAGGCATTGCCCACCTCACCTCTGAGCTGAAGGCCTCCAAGAGGCAGGAGAACCCATTCATTAAGAAAGATCTTTCCAAATTGAAGTCTGGTACATACAAATTAAGCTTTGTGTGCTCCCACCACGGCTTAAAATCCCTCTGCTGCAGCCTAGGGAAACAGGGAACTACAACAACAGCACGGTGCTTCGAAATGGACTCCAGACCTTAAATCTCTTTCAGGCACTGCCATGTTCCCAGTTTCAAAGGCTGCCAAGGACCTTATACTTGGTCCAAACGCTGAATGTGGAATCTGGGAAACGAAGCATGAATTGCTGCAGCTTCCACAGGGAAAAATATTTCTTTTTTCTTAGAGTACTTTGTTTTATCATCCCTCCACACGAAGCTGAGCCCCATTTGCAGGTAACTCCTAACAACAGAAGTTATTCCAGAACCACATCCCAGTGGAATCACTCGGCTGCTCCGGGTAGCAATGGGGAGCAGCCGATACCTGTGCAGTGTTGCAATAATCCCCATTTTACAGAGAAACAACCACTCTGGCATTCACATCAGCACAGGCAGACAGGATTACAGCTGCATTTCACCAGGCTGGGGAAATTAAACACGCCTAAAAGGCATCGTTGGGCTGGGAAGAGCTGACAGGGACAGTGAGGAGCAAACATTTCACGCTGCACTGTCCACCAGTGTTCTCCAGTAGCAGACAGGACACACTCATGGAAAAGGAACACCAGTCCCACACACTCCAGGGAACAAGCGGACCTGAGGGACAAGCAAGCTCACAGAGCTGAACTGAAGTCAATGAGACCTTGCTCTGATCTGAGGGAGAAGATTGAATGTTAACTCCTAACAAACCCCGTTAATAGTAGGAAGTGTATCCAAGCCTTTCTCCCATCTCTGGATGCTTCCGCTTTTTGGGAATTTGTCTGTCTTTACTAGAATGCATTTGTATTCCTGGATAAAAAATGCCACCATGCACTGAAGATGTAACTTCTGAAATATTTAACCTTTACACTGACAGCCCCTTCCTCAACAGCTTCAACAATCACAGCGTTAACACGGTTAAAGCCTCCAAACCAGATGGAAATTACACAGCTATAAAGCCTGATGAATTACTTTTCATACCTTCATCTGCTTCCCTCCTCCAACCCACGTGCACAGCAATCATTTATTTTCAGCAAAGAGAGAGTAGCTTCTCGAGTTCAAGGTTCATTTGGTAGCAAGGTCTGGTATCACCACCCCGACTTTACGAGAAATCGAGGCTCAGATGACTATAACGACACTTCTCCGTATACGCTGCCTTCACTACAAGAACATTAACATTCTTTGTTTCTCAGAATTAAATAATGAACCATCAGTCTTTCAGCCCCAGGGTGGGAAAAGCCTTTCTGTCTTTCCTTGGTGCCCCTCAAAACATGAAGCACAAAGAACTGCACCAAGCACTAAAAGCGAGACAGAAGTGCTGTTTGATGTGAAGAACACCCTCTCTCAGCCACAGAAGGCTGTAGGTCAGGTATTTTCAACACTGGAAAACCAGAATTAGCGTAGACCATGCCAGCACACCCGCTCGGTGCAGGCGTGATGCCAACACAAAGATTTTCACCGATACACTGATGAGCGACAGCGATGGGAGGCAGTTTATGATTCACAGTAAAAGCCTACAATGTGCAGCACAGCAGCATTCCCAACGCAGGGTATGAAAGCTACAGCCAAACAAGACAGGCTTTCAAATCTCCAAGTGACTGCATTCCTGTTCCAAGGATGGGAAAAGAAACAGATGACAGAATCATAGAACACCCAGGTTGGAAGAGACCAAATGGATCATCGAGTCCAACCATTCCTATCAAACACTAAACCATGTCCCTCAGCACCTCATCCACCTGTCCCCTTAAACCCCTCCAGGGAAGGTGACTCAACCGCCTCCCTGGGCAGACTCTGCCACCACCCAATCACCCTTTCTGGGAAAAACTTCCTCCTAATGTCCAGCCTAAATCTCCCCTGGTGGAGCTTGAGGCCATTCCCTCTCATCCTGTCCCCTGTCCCTTGGGAGAAGAGCCCAGCTCCCTCCTCTCTACAACTTCCTTTCAGGGAGTTGGAGAGAGCAATGAGGTCTCCCCTCAGCCTCCTCTTCTCCAGGCTGAACACCCCCAGCTCTCTCAGCTGTTCTTCTTGTTCTCCAGCCCCTTCCCCAGCTTTGTTGCTTTTCTCTGGACTCACTTCCAGGACTCGCTTTTCTTCAGGTTTCTCAGTGTAGCCCTACCCACTTATTTCTAGTGGCACACCATACATCTCAGCTATGTTTCTAAGACAAGAAATGTGTTTACATGAGCTGTCTTCTACTTGTGTCACAGTGTAGTTCTAAAGAAAATAGCAACAGGCAGCAAAACCCATGAGCTCCCATCATAAGGTACCTTAGGACTTCCCTAAACTCTGCGAGGGAAAAGGAGAGGAGCCACCACCCAATTAATCAGCCTCTCCCCTGTCACACTACTTTACAGATCCTCAACAACATCACTGGTTTTTGACACTTAAACCCATTTCGCTTTTCTCTCCTGTTGTATGCCAGCACATAGAGAGCTCACCCAGTTCTGTGGGCTTCAGCAGCTCGTCCAGGGTCGTGTAGAAGGGAAGCTTCACCAGTCGAACCTCAGGCTTCGCGACTTTGGGTGGCAACCTCCCCAGTCCATTAAGGTATTTCCCATAGAGGGCAGGATAGTCAATATTAGTGGTGGAGATAGAAGTCCGAGCAACAGTGCTGCCGCGGTCGTAGGACGAGTGTATGGAGAGTGTCTCGGGAGATCGGTGCGGCTGAGGCTGAGTGACTTCGGAGCTCTTCTTGGCATAGCGAGTCTCATAGAGCTCCTTGATTTTCTTGAACACCTCAGGGCTGCAGTCAAATTGCACCAATTGCAGCGCTCTGGTGACTAGTTCATGTTTAAGTCCGCTTTTACTCCTGCCAACAAAACCCAGCAACATCTGAAGATCTGAGACTCGGAAACTCATCACCATGTTCTGGGGGATAAAAAATTAAAAATGTTCTTACAGTTATAACAAGGAAAAGTGTCAGCCCGCGCCATTCTCTGTAACTGGAACCCAAAATACTACAGAATCCCATATAAGACAGCCCCCAAGCCTCTTCAACTCAGCTTTATTCACCTCACTTCCTAGGTACCTGTTTGTGTAAAGGAAACACAGGGGAGACCATCGATCGCTCCAAGCAGAGATGCACCATAACAGTCATCAAATAAATCAAAACTCATGTGTGATAAACACTAAGCATCCTCAGGACAGCTCGGCTGGAAGCAAGAAGAAAACACCTCAACCAGTGGGTCCCATGCAGGAGAGCACATCAGCTCCTTCCCCACAGAGGCTCAAAGCATCCCAGCTTCTATGTTACAAATCAGAAATGTCATTAGTGTGAGACCAAGGACAAAAATGAACTGGAGAGGCAGATGGCATCACAGCGAACTGGGGCCACCAGTCCTTTCACGCTGCATTTCAGTGCACTCGTACATCATTCGTACAGGTAAAACCCCTCTAGAATACCTCCTCCATACACAGGCTCTTGCAGAAAACACCCTGTATTCCAGCCTACGGGAAGACACTGAAGGACTGTTAATGCAAGCAGCGTGTTCCCATGAGAACAATGCCTCCAGACCCTTTCTGGGTGCTCTGCCAAGCACTCCCCCAGGAGCCCAGCCAACAGCTGCCTCTGCTCTTGTGCTGGTACCATGGATTTCAGTGTTTCGATAAGCAGTCACAAACTCTCTGTCTCCAAAGATCCACCCTCTCTCTCAATTCAGCCTCTCCCTGTCAGCAGAGTCAAAGACCACACTATGCTCCAGAGAAGCTTTCCACTGGACTGAGAACTGGGAATGATTTCTGTTCAAACTGCCGCTGGAGCCTGACGTGACCGATATTCCCATTCTCTCTCACGACAAAACAGCCTTACAAATGCACAGACGAGCTCATAAAGGATGTGGCTTTGAAAAGTCAAGCTGCCCTGGAAATATCTCAACAGGTACCTGCACGTATTCACTTGATAATCTTCCTGGTTTGTGGGAAACAGGAATTCAGAAGAAACTCCAGCTGTCCCAGTTACAAACCAGAAGCAGAGACTCAGCAGGCCTCTTCTCAACCCACTCTTGTTTGGGGATTAAACAAATGTAAAAAAGCATCAAAATCAGATTTCTGTGGAAGTCAACAGTAGCCTTGTCATTTTGAGGAATAAAATGGCTATGGCTTGATTGATTGATTGACTGGAGATTAAAAAAAGCTTCCACTGACTCCAGAACCACTAAACGATCACTGCTGCATGTGTGGGAATCAGACTACAGAGGAAAATGTCATTGTACTTACTCCCTTTTCATTAAATCTGCCATTTAATCTGGAAGCCCAAAAGATGCTACACAAATGTCAGAGGTTGTAGCTAAAATTTTTGGCAGTCGCAATGCATCCCAAAATACCTTTGATGACAGGGAAGAAAAGGCAGATAACTTTAAAGAGGAGAGAAATGATGTCTAATCACCAGGACGTCAGAATTCCTCCCGCTGCTTCCCTAGATACCACCCGTGCAATCTAGGAGGAATCATTTCTGTGTTGTGGTTTTCACAAAAATAGCGTGTTTGGTCTGCTCCGAGGTACTCTGCGGATAAATCGCATTTGCAAAGACAAATACATCAGGGCAGCACAAACATTCCAGTGGTGCAGTACCAGGGCCAGTAGAGAAGCCGAGCAGGCAGGTAATTCCTGCAGTTACTGCTCTGACACAACCAGTCACTCGGGCTTGTTGCTGTCTAAAGAGGAGTTGGAGCTGACAGTCCCCTACAGTTTACATGAGGAAGGATTTACGAACCAGAAGGATGAACAGATTTGAGCAGTAAGAGAACAAACTTCAAAGACAACTCGCCAACGAGGCTTGGAACTGCACAATATTACTATCAGTAGAGGCCATATTAATTACTCAGATCATGGGAATCATAGAACAAGTTTGGGTTGGAAGGGATCTCAAAGCCCATCCCGTTTCACCCCCTGATGTGAGCATGGACACCTCCCAATGCATCAGAGGCTCCAAGCCCCATCCAAGCTGGCCTTGAACCCCTCCAGGGATGGGGCAGCCACCCCTGCTCTGGGCAACCTGGGCCAGGGCCTCCTCACCGTCACAGCAAAACATTTCTCCCTAAGATCTCATCTCAATCTCTCTTCTTTCACCTGAAAACCATTCCCCTTGTCCTGTCTCTGCCCTCCCTGATCACAAGCCCCTCCCCAGCTTTCCTGGAGCCTCTTTCAGTGCTGGAAGCTGCTCTAAGTTCTCCCTGGAGCCTTCTCTTCTCTGAAAACCCCAACTCTCCTAGTGTGGCCTTATGGCAGAGGTGCTCCAGCCCTTGGAGACCTGTGGCCTCCTCTGGACCCTCTCCAATAGTTCCATGTCCTTCTTATGCTGGGGATTAGAGAACTGGACTCAGGTCTCCGGGTGGAGTCTCAGCAGAAGAGAGCAAAGGTGCAGAATCCCCTCCCTCACTCTGCTGCCCCCACTGCTTTGGATGCAGCCCAGGACACGGTTGTCTTTCTGGACTGCAAGTGCACGTTGCTGGCTCATGTCAAGCTTCTCATCCCCGAGTCAGCCTATTCCTCCCCCAGGGCAGCCTTGAACATGTGAGGAGTCGCTTCAAACACCTGCTACATGGACAACCATGTTGCCTTGGAAGCGCTCCTCCTCCCGAGGAGTCCTGGGCTCAGCTCACAACACTGAGAAGGGCTCAGCAGAGAGGGCAGGGCCTCCTGAAGCAAGCCTCTTCAAAATCTCATTTTTGCCACTGTCGAGCCATATCCTTGTGGATGGACTGATCCTGCCAGTGCTAAACACTTCTCATATCACACAGAACCATCAGGTTGGAAAAGGCCTCCAGAATCCTCCAGAGTCCAGCCATTCCCATCAATCACTAAACCATGACCCTCAGCACCTCATCCACCCGTCCCTTAAACACCTCCAGGGAAGGTCAATCAACCCCCTCCCTGGGCAGCCTCTGCCAGTGCCCAATGACCCTTTCCATGAAAAATTTTTTCCTAATGTCCAGCCCAAACCTCCCCTGGCGGAGCTTGAGGCCATTCCATCTTGTCTTGTCCAACTGGAGTTGCTCAGTAAGCACTCTTGGCTTCCTCATGACTCTGTCAGGTGAAGCCTGCTCGAGTGCCGCTAGCCAGCCCTTCGCAGTGCCAAACACCAGCAGTGGGATGGGGCACAGTCCTGGCTCCCAGAAAGGTGCCGGTGAACAGAGATCCCAAGGGAAAGGGAGGAAGCTTCCCGCAAAAAGGCCAGTCGGGTGCACAGACCCCCGGAAGCGCTCCCTGACTTCAGGCATGGTTGTTGTGGAGACCCTGCACCTCATCCCACTGCAGAGCAGCTACAGAGGCTGCCCCAGGCCTCCCTGGCAAGCAGAGGGCTCTGCCTGTCCCTCTCTCAGCCCCTTGTCTTGGGAAGCAGGGGGCTCTGCCCATTCCCCCACCACAGCAAGGAGAGGGCTCTGCCCATTCCCCCTCACCCTCCCGGCCCAGTGAACGGGAGGCCCATCCACTCATGCCTCCCCAGTCCCAGCAAGAGGGGAGCTCTGCCTGTAACCCCCTCCCTTCACCACCCTGATCACAGCAAGTGGGGAGCTCTGTTTATCTCCCCCCACAGTGAGCAGGGGCTCTGCTCTTTCCCCCTCACTCCTTGGTCACAGCAAATAGGGGCTCTGTCTGTCTCTCCCTGAGCCCCTGGTCCCAGCAGGATGGGAGCTCTGCTTGTCCTCACCCCTGATCACAGAGAGCAGGCGGGTGCTGCCCATCACCTCTGGTCATGGCAAGTGGGTGGCTCTGTCTGTCTCCCCACCACAGCGAGCATGGGGCTCTGTCCATCCCTCCCTGATCACAGCGAGTGGGGGGCTCTGCCTGTTCCCCCCAACCAGTGAGAGCAGGGGACTCTGTCCATCCCTCCTCGCTCCTGCCCACAGTGAGCTCTGTCTGTTCCTCCATCACAGCAAGTGCCTGTTCCCCCTCACCCCTTGGTCACGGCGAGCAGGGGACTCTACATGTCATGTCTCACACCCCCCTCCCCTTCACTGACCAGTCATGGGGAGTGGGGGGCTCTACCTGCCCCTCCCTCATCTCCCAGTGATGGTGGGCAGGGGGTTCTACCCATCCCACTCCTACTCATGGCAAGACGGGGGCTCAGCCTGTCATCCCACCACAGTGAGTGAGGGGCTCTGTCTACCCCCATCACCTCTCTCAGTCATGGAAAGTGGGGGGCTCTGCCTGCTCCTCCTCAGTCATGGAAAGTGGGGAGCCCTCTCTGCCCCCGATCCCCTCAGTCATGACAAGTGGGTGGCTCTATCCACCCCCCCTCACCCCTCAGTCACAGAAAGTGGGGGGCTCTGTCCCCTCCATCCCTCAGTCACGGAGAAAGGGGAGCCCTCTCTGCCCCACCTCATCTCTCAGTCACAGGGAATGGGGGCTCTATCTGTCCTCCGCTTATCCCTCAGTCACAGAGAATGGGGAGCCCTGTCTGTACCCCTCATCCATCACTCACAGAAAGTGGAGGGCTCTGCCTGCCCCCCCATCCCTCAATCATGGAGAGTGGGGAGCCCTGTCTGTCCCCCCTCATCCCTCAGTCACAGAAAGTGGGGAGCTCTATCTGTCCACCCCGCACCTCTCAGAGAAAGTGTGGGGTTCTGTCTATCCTCCCTCATCCCTCAGTCATGGAGAGTGGGGAGCCCTGTCTGTCCCCCCTCATCCCTCAGTCACAGAAGGTGGGGAGCCCTCTCTGCCCCCCCATCCCCTCATTCATGGCAAGTGGGGGGCTCTGTCTGACCCCCCCTCACCCCTCAGTCACAGAAAGTGGGGGGCTCTATCTGCCCACCCCTCATCCCTCAGTCACGGAGAGCGGGGAGCCCTGTCTGTCCTCCCCCCCGCCCCGGTCCCGGTAAGCAGTGAGGCTGTGCCCGTTCCCCGTTCCCGCTGCGGTGCCGGTGAGGGGCGGAGGGTGTCCCTACGCGCCCCTCAGGGCGAACGAAGGGCTCTTCTCGCCCCCACTCACGGCGGCCGCGGGGCCCCCGCACTCCCGGGTCCTTGTGCGCGGTGGCAGGGCTACCGGTGGGGGTCCCGCACTCATCGACCCCCGGGCCCGACCCGCAGCCCCTGAGGTAAACGGGGAGGAAGGTGGTGAGGGGGAGGGGGGGGGGGCGGTCCCGGGGCGCCGCCCCCCCCGGCTCGCGGCGCCGCGGCCGGGGTTGAGGCCGTGCCGCCCGCCCGACGGGAGCCGCCCGGCTCGTCCTCGTCCCCGGCCCTGGCTGTGCCCGGCGGGGCGGTGAGGGCTCGGGGGGGAGGCGCGGGGAGGGGGGAAGCGGGTCACTCACTTTCGCCTCAACCAGCTCCGCCGCCATCTTGGCCTCCAGCGCCCAGCGCGCCGGGAATCGCCGCGGGGTCACGTGACGGCCGCGGGCCGGGGAGGGGCCGCCGGCGCCGCGAGCCCGCCAATCCGCGCGCGCACAGCTCCGCCCCGCCCGCCGCGCGTGCGCGCGGGACACACCCCGCCCGGACACGCCCCCGCGGACCCTTAAAGGGACCGCGACCCGCCAAAGGCTGTCGGTCTGTCTGTCGCTATGTCTGTCGCTGTAGCGGGGCACCTGTCCAGCCGCGCGTGTCTGTCTGTGTGTCTCTGTGTCTGTCTGTGCATGTGTGTCCATCTGTCTGTCTCTGCCTGTCTGTGTCTCTCTGTCCTTGTGTGTCTCTGTGTCTGCCTGTCTGTCAGCATCTGTCTCTGTGTCTGTCTGTATCTGTGTGTCTGTCTGTGGGGGTATAGCGAGGCGTCTGTCCGTCTGCCCTTGTGTGTCTGTCTGTGTCTGTCTGTCCTTGTATGTCTGTCTGTCTGCATCTGTCTGTGTCTGTGTGTCTGTCTATCCTTGTGTGTCTGTGTGCCTCTGTGTCTGTCTGTCTGTTGATGCCTGTCTGTGTGTCTGTCTGTGTCTGTATGTCTGTCTGTGGGGGTATAGCGAAGCGTCTGTCCATCCGCCTTTGTGTGTCTGTCTGTGTGTCTGTGTCTGTCTGTCCTTGTGTGTCTGTCCTTATGTGTCCACCTCTGTGTCTGTGTGCCTCTGTGTCTGTCTGTCTGTCGGCAGCTGTCTGTGTCTGTCTGTGGGGCTATAGCAAGGAGTCTGTCTGTCAGTCCTTGTGTGTGTGTGTGTGTCTGTGTGTCTGTCTGTCCTTGTCTGTCTCTGCCTGTGTCTCTCTGTCCTTGTATGTCTGTCTGCGTCTGTCTGTGTCTCTGTCCTTATGTGTCCATCTCTGTCTCTGTGTCTGTCTATCCTTGTGTGTCTGTGTGCCTCTGTCTGTCTGTCCTTGCGTCCATCTGCCTGTCTGTCTTTGTGTGTCTGTGTGTCTGTCCACATCTGTCTCTGGCCTTATGTGTCTGTCTGTGTGTCTCTACCTGTCTGTGTCTCTCTGTTCTTGTGTGTTTGTTTGTGTATCACTGTGTCTGTGTGTCTGTCTGTGTGTCTGTCTGTCCTTGTGTGTCTGTGTGTATCTGTGTGTCTGTCTGTGGGGCTATAGCAAGGTGTCTGTCCGTCCATCCTTGTGTGTCTGTCTGTCCACAGCTGTCTCTGTGTGTCTGTCTGTCTCTGCCTGTGTCTCTCTGTCCTTGTACGTCTGTCTATCTGCATCTGTCTGTGTCTCTGTCCTTATGTGTCCATCTCTGTGTCTGTGTGCCTCTGTGTCTGTCTGTCCTTGTGTCCGTCTGCCTGCCTGTTTCTGCCTGTCTGTCTTTGTCTATGTGTGTCTGTCCACATCTCTCTCTGTCCTTATGTGTCTGTCTGTGTGTCTCTGCCTGTCTGTGTCTCTCTGTCTTTGTGTGTCTGTCTGTGTCTCTCTGTCCTTGTGTGTCTGTTTGTATGTCACTGTGTCTGCGTGTCCATCTGTCCTTGTGTATCTGTCTGTGTGTATCTGTGTGTCTGTGTTTCTGTCTGTAGGCATCTGTCTGTGTGTCTGTGTGTCTGTGTGTGCCTGGCTGCAGGTGCCTCTGTGGGCGTGTGTTGGGCGGCCACCTCAAGGCTGAATCATGGAATAACAGAACAGTTTGGGTTGGAAGGCATCTCAAAGCCCATCCAGTTCCATCCCTGCCCTGGGCAGGGACACCTCCCACTGGATCAGGGGCTCCAAGCCCCATCCAACCTGCCCTTGAACCCCTCCAGGGATGGGGCAGCCACCACTGCTCTGGGCAACCTGGGCCAGGGCCTCCCCATCCTCACAGCAAAACATTTCTGCCTAAAATCTCGTCTCAATCTCCCTTCCTTCAGGTGAAAATCATTCCCCCTCATCCTCTCCCTGCCCTCCTTGATCAAGAGCCCCTCCCCAGCTTTCCTGCAGCCCCTTTCAGCGCTGGAAGCTGCTCTAAGGTCACCCTGGAGCCTTCTCTTCTCCAGGCTGAACAACCCCAACTCTCTCAGGCTCTCGTAGCAGAGCTTCTCCAGCCCTTGGATCATCTCTGTGGCCTTCTCTAGACCTGCTCTATCAGTTCCATCTTCTACTTATGTTGATGATTCCAGAACTGGTCACAGGGCTCCATGTGGGTCTCACAGAGTGGAGCAGAGGAGCAGAATCCCCTCCCTCCCTGCTGCTCCCATTGCTTGGGATGCAGCCCAGGACACGGTTGTTTTCTGGCTGCCGACTTGTGCTGAGCTTCTCCTGCCCCAGCACCCCAGGCTGAGGATGGCAGCACCAGGGTCAGTCTGGAGGGTTCCTGGAGGGATGGGGCTGCTGGTGCTTTGTTGTGGTCTGGGTGTCTCTGCCACTGATGACCAGCTTTAGTTTTGCCCTTAAACTGGGGAGCACTGGATCTGATCACTTGGGGCTTGGTTGCGAAATGTTTTCAACAAGCTGGGGGGTCTTGTAGGCTTTTCAGATGAATCCTAGGTTCGGTTCTGGGCCCCTCAGCACAAGAAGGATGTTGAGGCTCTGGAGCAAGTCCAGAGAAGAGCAACGAAGCTGGTGAAGGGGCTGGAGAACAAAAGGAGTAGCTGAGAGAGCTGGGGGTGTTTATCCTGGAGAAGAGGAGGCTGAGGGGAGACCTCATTGCTCTCTCCAGCTCCCTGAGAGGAGGGAGCTGGGCTCTTTGGCCAAGTGACAGGGGACAGGACAAGAGGGAATGGCCTCAAGCTCCACCAGGGGAGGTTCAGGCTGAGCATCAGGAAAAAAAATTAACAGAAAGGGTGATTGGGCAGTGGCAGAAGCTGCCCAGGGAGGGGGTTGATTCACCTTCCCTTGAGGGGTTTAACGCACAGGTGGACGAGGTGCTGAGGGACATGGGTTAGTGTTTGATAGGAATGGTTGGACTCAATGATCCTGTGGGTCTTTTCCAACCTGGTGATTCTATGAGAAAACAACAGAGAAAATAATTGAAGACCACACTTTTGGATCTGTGCCTTTATCAGCAAAACCCTGAGGACTCCAACCTGACCATCCTCCTCACCCCTGGCAGCCTTCACTTGGACCTGAACTTGCAAATCCCAGGTTTTCCCGTTGGATCTCAGCCCTCGGTGCTGCCAGACCTCTCCAATGTCCCCCATCAGTGAGGGACGCCACTCAGCTCTGTGCAAGCCCTTCGGGGATCTCAAGAGACTTGTGCCCACACCTTCTCCTCGGTCGCACTCCCTGACAAGGAACGTGTGGCCAAACCCAAGCCCCCCCTAGCCCTATGGGTGCTTGGGGAGAAGACAGGCTCCCAAATGATCCACTGCTTATTAAAACACCTTTTTTTTTGGTAGATAAAAATGCTCCCCCCTAAGTGGGATGCTGTTCCCTGGGGTCTGGGTGCTCCATTCTGAAGTGAGGAGCCAGGAACAAGCACTCAGCCCTGGCCTCTCCATCTCTGGGCTGAGTTATCAGGAGGTAACCGCAGCAGTCAGGGTGAAACAGCACCGAGAGAGGTTTTCCAGCATCTTCTCCCCTTTGTCATCCACCCTGCAAGCTAATTAAGCCAACAGGCAATTATCCAGTTTCGTAGGCAGGACAAAGCATTAATCAGTGTTCCCCTCCCGTCCAGCAAAAGACAATATTGGTGCTAAAAATTTCAAATGATTGGTGTGGAAACCCCAACTTTGGTCACACCAGGGGGCTAAATCCATCCAATGGAGGATCTGATGGGATGGGGATGTGCCGGGAATTTGGCCACCGCTGGGTGAGGTGGCCTGGGGACAACGTGGCTTGGGTTCCTGTGAGCTTTCTGGCACTGGTGGTGGTGGAACCACCGCTTTCCATGATGCTGGAGAGAAGGAAAAAGCAGGGAAATATTTATGCCATAAAGGAGAGGTCCATCCCCCCGTGTGGGGTTCCTCTTTCCTTGTCTTTCTGTGTAACTTCCCATTAAAGAATCATAGAATCACCAGGTTGACCCACCGGGTCATCGAGTCCAACCATTCCCATCAAACACTAAACCATGTCCCTCAGCACCTCATTTACCTGTCTCTTAAACACCTCCAGGGAAGGTGACCAGCTTTGTTGCTCTTCTCTGGACTCACTCCAGAGCCTCAACATCCTTCTTGTGCTGAGGGGCCCAGAACTGAATACAGGATTCAAGGAGCGGCCTCACCAGTGCTGAGTACAGAGGGAGAAGAACCTCCCTGGGCCTGTTGGTCACACCGTTTCTGATCCAAGCCAAGATGCCATTGGCCTTCTTGGCCACCTGGGCACACTGCTGCCTCATGTTCGGTCCCTGTTAACCAACACTGCCTTCTCCTCCAGGCAGATTAATTTCATTTGTTCCTGACCCCAGGAATGTGCCTCACCCCCCAGAGCTTGCTGGGGTGAGCTGAGGGGACTCCAGTTCTTCTCAGATTGGGTGGAATGGGCCCCAAATCATGTCTGTTTTTTTCCCTTAGGCTGTAGTTCATTCCGGATCCTCCAGCCGGCCGATCCTGGTTCAGGGTCAGCACCATGGCCTGAGGATGGGTTGGGTTCCCCAGGGGAACATGTTGACCCTGGTGGTCCAGCTGAAGGCCTGAGGGCTGTTGCGAGAGGCCCCATTCCTGGTGTGGGGGTCATCAAAGCACAGACGGTGCCAGCGCCTTGAGGCGGCATGGGAGCCCCAGTGCCCAGGCTGGGAGCAGCCCCGGGGCTAGGGTTAAGAGGAGGCAGGGGAGCCTCAGTGCCAGGGCTCGGAGAATCATAGAACAACCAGGTTGGAAATGACCCATCGGATCTTCTAGTCCAACCATTCCTATCAAACACTAAACCACGTCCCTCAAGACCTCATCCACCTGCACCTTAAACACCTCCAGGGAAGGTGAATCAACCACCTCCCTGGGCAGCCTACTCCAATGACCCTTTCTGTGAAAAACTTCCTCACGATGTCCAGCCTAAACCTCCCCTGGTGGAGCTTGAGGCCATTCCCTCTCGTCCTGTCCCCTGTCCCTTGGGAGAAGAGCCCAGCTCCCTCCTCTCCACAACCTCCTTTCAGGTAGTTGTAGAGAGCAATGAGGTCTCCTCTCAGCCTCCTCTTCTCCAGGATAAACACCCCCAGCTCTCCCAGCCGCCCCCCACAGGGCCTGTTCTCCAGCCCCTTCACCAGCCTCGTCGCTACTCTCTGGACTCACTCCAGAGCCTCAACATCCTTCTTGTGCTGAGGGGCCCACAACTGAACACAGGATTCAAGGAGCGGCCTCACCAGTGCTGAGCACAGAGGGAGAACCACCCGCTGGCCACACCATCCCCGGCACAAGCCCGGCTGCCACGGGCCCTCCAGGGCTCGGAGGCTGCCTGGTGTCTCCGGTCCCGCCTCCTCCCCCTCCCCGGCGCCTGCGCAGCCTGCGGACACTGCGGGCCTGGGGCTGTCCTCCTCCCAGCTGGGGCCGGTGGCTCTCACCGTTCCCAGGGGGCACAGCCCGCGGTACCGGCTCCGGTCCCCGGGGCTGCTCCCCACCCCAGCTCCGGGCAGCAGGTGTGGAGGACTGGCCGGTGCCCAGATGGGCTCAGCTGTCCCGCTGGGGCTCGGTACCGGCCCCCACGGGGCGCTGCTCGCCCGCTGGTGCAGGGAACCGGCCCCTGCAGGGCCCTGCTCTCTAGCAGCCCCGCTAGGAGCCAGGCGGAGCCCGGCGGAGCGGGAGGGGCCGCTCCCGCAGCCCCCTCGGAGCGCGGCCACGTGGTTCCGCCGCGGCGGGGCGGTCCTCCCGACTATAGAGCGCGGGGGGCGCTGCGGGGCTAGAGCGGCAAAGCCGCTTCCCACCCCTCCCTCGACCATAGAGCGCTCCGGACGCTGCGGGCCAGAGCGCCGCCTAAGCGCATGCGCGTTGCGAGCGGCCCCGCCCCCCGGCCGGCGCCGCAGGATAAGAAGGGGGCGGCTGACGTCAGCGTCCTCTTCCGCCCGCTCTGTGCTCGCCAGCGAGACAGGGCCGCGCCGCCGCCATTGCTGTGACCCCCCCGCCCCGCAGCATCCGCCGCCATCCGCCACCATGGTGAGGCTCCGAGCTCCGCCGCCGCCACTGGGGGGCCGGGAAGGCTGCTCGCTCGCTACCGCGCGGGGAATGACGGCGCCGGGAAGGGCCGCGGCCCCGCGGCGGCGGCTGCGGCCTGGCTAGGCCGCTGCGGAGGGGAGAGGGATGGGGCGGGGAGGGGGCTGGGCCCGTGGGGAGCCCTGCTCGGCCCTCTGGGGCTCAGCGGCGGCTCCTCTAGGGCATTTGCTTGCACGGTTGAGGCTCGGCACCGGCCTTCATACGGTGCTGCTGTCGCTGTGCCCGGTGGGACTCGGTACCGGCCCCGGTGGGGCTTGGTGGCAGCTCCTATGGGGTGTCTACGTGTCCGCTTGGGGCTCGGTCCTGGCCCTCTTGGAAGCGCTGCTGTCCCGGGGCGACTCGGTGCCGGCCTCTGTGTGCCCCTACTTGCCCTGGTAGGACTCGGTACTGGCCCCTGTGGGCCCGGTGGAGCTCGCTGGCGGCTCCCCTAGGTCGCCTTTTTGTCCGGTTGAGACTTGGTGCCGCTCCCGGTGGCCGGTCGGGCTCACTGAGGCGTCCCCGCGGTGGGTGTGGGGGGTGCCCTGCCTTTCCCGGTGCCCGGCTGGGGCTCGGTGATGCGGCAGCGCCTTTGCGGCGTCTTTACGTAACGCTGCGGGGGCGAGCGGAGCGGGGCTGTCAAACTCCCTCCCGGTTGGCGTTAACCGAGGGTTTGCCGCAAGGAACGGCTGAGTTTGGGGGGGGGGGGTGGGGCGGGCTCTGCGTGTCGCTTCTTTGCTGTGGCGGAACCTTCATGTTGGCCAGACCTGGCCATGGTATTTATGGCGTTGGTTGCGCTTCCTGCAATTCCTGAGCCATCTTCGTTAACCTCTGGGTCATTCTTTTCTCTCTCTCTTTCTTCAAGGTGAACTTCACCGTAGACCAGATAAGGGCCATCATGGACAAAAAGGCCAACATCCGAAACATGTCTGTGATCGCCCACGTCGATCACGGCAAATCCACC